>VYZW01012867.1:279-36284 GCA_013401315.1 Balaeniceps rex
CCCCTTTTTTTTTTGAGAGTGGAAATCTCCCGGGTACATCTTCGGGCCGGGTTTAGGGAAAATGAGACAAGATTTAAAAGCAGACGCCTCCGGTAGACAGCCACAGGCTTGGCTTTGAGGGGGGACAGCCGCATCGTTAGGGTTCTCCATCCCTGTGCCCATCAGCACCCAGCAGCTTTGTGTGCTCATCTCCGGCAGGGACCTTGGGTGGGTTTTCCCGGCTGCCATCACAGGGTCCTGCTGGTTTTCCCGACACGGTCCCGCTGGTTTTCCTGACACAGCTCGTCAGGCAATGTCAGATCGTAGCCAGTGAGCATCTGAAACCACCCATCCCATCTGCTCGGGTTGGGAGCGAAGGTGGGCACCCACCGCGGACCTGTTGGAAACCCAGCAGCACCCATCGAGTCTCCAAACCTGAAAGGTTTGTTTCGGCGCTGTGACTATTTGTTCATTTAGTTATTTTTAATTTGAAAAAAAATCTCATCCCTGGATGCTTTATTCTCATCTTGCCCTCGAGCTCCCAAAGATGCCCGGCACCGTGAGGTCCACCCAGCGTCCCTCTCGGGGACGTTTTCAGCCCTGAGGGTTGTTTTTCACTTTCCTTATTTTCAGTAGCTTGAGGTCAGAGCCGCACAAGGAAGGAGCATCCCCTCCCTGGGCTTTTGGGGGAGACATCAGAAAAAGCTCCGAAAGCCTCATTAAGACAATAACCACTTCTCAGCGGCGGGGGGCAAATACGCATACGCACATCGTCTGTTAACCTCTGGTTAATCCCATGGGTCGCAGGATGAACTGGGGCTCAGCACCTGCATTTTGAAGCTCTCCTGGATGCTGGGGAATGTCTGCACCCCCACCCTCCACGCCGCTTCGGTGGCCGTAGGTCAGGTACCTGGCGAGCAGCAGCAGAGTTAAGACAACAACGGGGCAGTAAGTTTTATGGGGAGGCTCGGAGTTTAGCTGTACAAATCCTATTAGCATTAACATCGGCTGTGTGGCTAAATCCTTGCATTCTGCACAGAAATTGAATCCCCGAGGGGCTGGCTTAAATCAACAAATACTCAGAAAGAGAGAGTCGGGAGCAGAGGAAGATTTGTCCGGGGACGGTGGCTCCTGCGGGAAGTAAGCGGGGCAGCGCTCGGGGATTTGGGGCTGCCGTGGTGCCGCAGAGGGTCGTTTCGGCTGGTGGTGGTGGTGGATCCAAAGGACACGCGATTAGCTGGGGTAACCGATGTGCCCCGGGTGGGCAGCAGCAGACGCCCCGCGCCCTGAGGGGACGAGAGAGGGGAGGGCAGGGGGGGAGCATGGCCTGAAATAGCAAGAGAGGGGAAAAGGTAAAAGTGAGGGGAAGGAGGAGCAGAGGAGAAAAGTGGCGAGAGAGGAGGATTTGAGTGGGGGAAGGAGCGGGAGAGGGAAAGGGAGCGAGGAGAAGCGAACATGGAAGAGGAGGGGAAAATGGGGAATGTGGAAAGCAGCGGGGCTGGGTGTTTTTATGGGCAGCCGTGGGGACGTCCTGCCCAGTGCCCTGAGCTCACAAGAAGACCCGGCCTTGGCATAGCACTGGGCAAGAATAAAACTCTCCTGAGCCCTCAGTGGCTGGGGATGGGGTTTTGGTTGGAGGTGCCGGTACCCGGCTCCCTGCCCACACCTGGGGATGCCCCGGGATGGGGCTCTCCCCTCACCCCCAGACTGGAGGAGATGGGCTGACACACGCAAAGCCGGCCGGGACAGACTGCAGGGACAGAGATGTCCGGGAAATCCCAAAGCTCTGGGGACTTGCAAAGGCCTCGGGGTGCCCCACTGGTCCTGCTGTCCTGGAGGGGCGACTGGAGTGAGCCGGCATCTGCAGAAAGGGAAAAGGGAACCGCAAGGCTCACCAGAGATCCCAGAAGCGTGTTGTTCCAGCGTTTCTTTCAGGTACAAAAGGGTCCTTTTGGATCCTTTCTCTTGGTTTAGACCCAGGGACTGTCATTTCCAGCATGTGGCCACGCGTCTCGTGCCGACGCGTTCCAGCAGGACAAGCACCCAGCGTGTAGCGGGTGTCCTCTGGAAACTTCCCTCCCACGTCTGTCCTTATTGCTGGTTTATTACAATGGGAGAGAGAAAGGAGAGGGAAAAAAAAAGAGGACAGGACACTCCACCATTTCCTCCAAGGCTGTGAAGCTCACGTCAGCATCAGAATAGGGTTTGATCCATCAGCTCCTGCGGGAAAAGAAAAACCATTGCAGCTTGACTGCCGGGGAACGAGGCATCCGTGGCAGGAGGCAGGGCCAAGGTTCCTCTGCTTAGGAGAGCCCGAAAACCAGGTCCCGTCTCCTCCCCAGCCCCAGGCTGACGGCCATGAGGAGTTGCACACCGTGGCTCTGCTCTCTGGTCTTTTTTCTTGGCTTTTTTCAGCCCAGGTTTGTCCCCTGTGATGGCACCGAGCAGCAAACGTCACTGAATAACTTGGCAGGGTCAGCGAGATGTAAACAGCGGAGCCGGGGAGCCTGCTGGCTCACCGGCCCCCTTTTCCTCGGGAGATGTGTTGGGCTTTGAAGAAACCACAGGCAGCACTCAGCTCCCTGCAAATGACCCGAGGAAATGCAGCAGCGACTGCAATGAGGGCTGGGGAGCCGTCAGGAGGGCTGCACGGGATGCTGACATGGCACAGCTGTGCAGAAAGGGATCTTCTGGGGGGTTAATGGGAAGCTGGGGGAAACGGGGCTGGTTTGCTTTGCAATTCAGCCAGGGAGGAAGCGAGAGGGATGAGCTGAGCTGGTTTTCTCAGCTCGTTACGAGCGCACGACGTTCTCCAGGGAATCATCGGCACCGGCGTTGCGGAGGTGTTGCCTGCCGGCAGCGCGAGGGACGCGGGCTGGCAGGGGAAGGGATGGGTGAGCTAACGCTCACGGCAGCGCGAGCACGGAGAGATCCCGGCGTGGGGACACCGCGGCGGGGGAGGATGAGCAGTTTCTCAAAAAGCCGGGAAACCGGCAGAGCCGCTACAGCCATCGATGCTGAGGTCCGCTCCACGTGTCCGACAGCAGCATCTCCCTGTGCGATGGTGGGGGGCAGGATGATGGGGGGCAGGATGATGGGGGCAGGATGATGGGGGCAGGATGATGGGGACAGGATGATGGGAGGCAGGATGATGGGGGCAGGATGACGGGGGTGCTGCTGCAGGGGAGGACATGGGTCCTTCTGCAGGCACTGCCCCGCGGCTGGGGATGGCCACGGCCCTGGGCTCGGCAGGAGGCTTAAACCAGCCCCTGCAGAAGTAATTATTAACCCCAGTATCCTCATGAGATTCTCCCGTGAGGACTTGTGCTCCACCAGCTGAAAGTATTCCCGTGGTGTGAAGATTTCTGCTTTTCTGAGATACGAATGTACCCCGAGTAAAGGGAACTTTAATGCATTAAGGCAAATTTTTGTTGAACTCTAGGCTGGCAAGTGGAGCTGACTGTGTCTCGGACAGAGAATGCAAGCTCTCAGCAGTCAGGGTGATTATTTATTACTTATCAACAAAATTAATCTAAAGAGGGGGTTCAGTCCCCAGGGTGAGAAGCCTTGGTACCCTGATAAGATGCGAGTTCAGCCATCAGACATGGACTTAGTGCCAGAGCCTGTGGGAAACAGTCTCTCACCAGGGAATTACTGGATGATAACGATCGCTCTTGGCCTCAAATTTAATTTAAAATAATAGAAAAATAGTATTTATTCCTCCGGAGTATCTATGAAGTGTGCTCGGTGGCGTAGCCTTGCTCCTGTCCCAGCCCGGCACTCAGGCCAGAGGAGCCGGAGGGTCACTTGTGCTTCTCGGTCCTGAGCTGCTTTGTGCTGTCTCCTCCATCGCCAGTTCACGGCTGTGGTTTTCGCTCCCTGGTCGGCAGGGACCACCCGCTCACGGCACGTGGGCTGGTTGGGTTTGGCCAAGGGAAGAGCTGGCACGGGCAGCCCCAGGCGCTGGTGGAGACTCTGCCGCTGCGTCCGTGGGTGGTGGCGCTGGAGAAGACCCACCTGGCAACCTAATCACGTCCTCTCTTTCGGGCAGAACGGTCCTTGCATCATGAGCAAAACGTTTTGGGTCGGATCATGCAGGTTAGCGCAATTGTCCGGACCGGAGCGATGAGGAATTGCTTTCGGAAAGCTGTGCCAAACGCTGGTTTGTGCGGACGCACAGCTTGACAAGCTCAAAACCACCCAAAGCTTCATACTTAGCATGGAAACCGTGTCAGCATCCACCCAGTTTAAACAAGGTGGGTTGTTAGCACTGTTTGGACAGAGCCTTATACCAAAAGCCACTTATTCCACCATGACTATTCATTATTCCCTCCAGTGTTACCCTGGATGTTTGAGCTGGGATCTCCCTAATCCCGTAAAGCCTGGCTTCTCCTCGTGCCAGAACGGGGAACAAAGTCATAACTCTCCTTTTGCACCTCCCAGGCTGTTGCTATGGGAATGATGCGACGTTCCCCATCAGCGGTGCCGCTCTCCTGCCCGCGCAGACGGAGAAGGCACTTTCCGAAGGGGAGGCTGCCCTGGGCTGAACACCGTGCTGCGGCAACGAGCCGGGGAAGTTACGAACCACTCAACCAAAGCGGCGGTGCCAGACTCGCTGGGGACCTGTTTTCAGAGTTGTAAATGAAGACTGGAGCAAGCCTGGCTCAGCTGGAGGTATCTGAAGGTGCTGAGACTCGTACGGTGGGGTCCTCAGGTAGCTACGGTTCTCCTGCTGATTTGCCCCATGCGCAGCCTTCCCCGCTCCTCCCAGTCCAGGTCCCAGTCCAGGTCCCACCCCGCGGTCCCCAGCTCCTCACCCACAGCGGGCACCCCAACACCGGCTTCATGCCCAGGGACGCAACCTCTGGGTCTCCTTGCGGAGGAGCCTGAGCCTGTGCTGGAACGGGAGCTCGTGCAGACTTTTGACGTACAAAAATCCCCTTGAAAACCGGCCCTGGGGATGCTGAGGATGCGTTTGGTGAGAGAGGCTGGGGGGGGGGACCACAAACTCTGCCTGAGGGCAGCGACACTGATAAATCCTCCCTCATTTCATTGCCTTGGTCAACAATTGCTGCCAGACCTGCCTTGACCCCCAAAAACCGTGGGAACCGGGGCACTGACCTGCTCAGGGTGCTGGTGCGGGTCTCGGCCAGCCCCCATCCCATAAAAGCATCTTTCTGAGTTCATTGGAGGAAAAGTTGCTAAAAGCTGTCACTTACGGTGTAAAATTCAGTTTTGCACGGGGGAGTTCAGAGCCGGATGAATTTTCAAAGCTAAAATGGGCAACGAAGCTGGTCCTGACGGCGAACTTGTTCTGACCTGGGGAGATGAAACCCATTAAAGGTAACGAAGTTTCAAGCAAAGAAAAATCACTTCTGTGTCCGTGCTATGAACTCTCTCCTGCGTTTGGCAATGCGTTGTGCCCGGGGTTATCTCTCTGGGGCAGTCAGGGGACGTAGCCCATCTCTCCGGTCCTTCGGGTACCTGCAGGTTGTGACAGGGATTCAGCGCGGGCTGGAAGGGCTCGGCGTCACCGCTGCCTCCCTGCTCCCCTGGGTTTGCTGCTGCTCCCGGGGCGGGGGAACGAAACTTTTCAAACCAGGAGAATTAACGCCAGCTGAATGACGTACGATTGCAGATACTTAAGGAAAAGCTCATTTTTGCTAGACGGTGCCCGCAGGGTTTCTGCGGGGCGCAGCCGGTGCAGCAGCCCATCAGGGCATCGCGAGCTGGCCCTGTGAATCCCTGGGTCCTGCTTTGCTGCAGAGCTCTGGGGCTCTGTGGGAGCACCCTGAGATACAGCAGCGATCAGCCCCTTTCCCTTTCCCCCTCCTGTTTGCCTTCTAGAAAGCCCCAATAAAAGCGAGGCCCCAATAAAAGCGAGGCCCCAAACCCTTGCAGACGTCAGGACTCGGGAGCAGGGATGCTCCCGGCGCCAGCCAGCCCGCTGCTGCAAGCGGGCAGGGGCAGAAATGCCAGACGACAACTTTTCAGTGAGCACCAGAAAGAAAAAGACAAAAAAACCTTTAAAAAAACCATCTAGCCCGGCTGCTGCAAGGCCAGCCTGCCTCGCCGGCACGTTTTGGTAACGGCATTGAACGTGAGCCGAGTGCTCGAAGGCAGGCGGAGCGCTGAGCCGGGGAGTGAGGGGGCTCCTTCCTCCCTCCTCCCCTTGGTGCTTCAAACCACAACCTGAAAAACGCATCCGTGTGCCTTTAGTCCTATCCCTCGCCCTAAATTTGGGTCTGAACATGCAGATCAGCTCTGGATCAAACCTCATCGTGCTGCTCTCCAGCAAATAAAAGCCTGCGCAGCCTCGGACTGCCCGAACCGGTGGCTCACGGCCCCGGCGGTGAGCTTGGCTGGTGCCTGGGGAAGTCCTTTCTGCTGCACAGGGGCTGGATTTGGGAAACCGACCGGTCCCTCTCTTTAAAACGACGTCCTCTGTACGAGGAGGTGGCAGAGGACCAAACGCAACACCACGGCGGAGGGGAGATCCCGCGCAGATCTGCCGAAGGCTGGAGCCCTGCGTTGATCTCGGTAGGACGGACGGACGCCCGCCTGGCACCAGCGCCGCATCCCCGCACTCCAGCGGAGAAAGGGATGAAGAGGGACAGCGGCCGTCCCAGCTCAGCCCTTCCCATCACGCGGCCGCGTTATGCGCGACGCGTAACGAGCCGCCTCGGAGCTGTGGAGCAGCGGCGTTACGCGTGCAGACGGGCGCCCAACGCCTGCCCGGCCGGCGCTCGCTGGTTTGCAGCGACGGCTGCTTTGGCGCGGGTCGGATCTGTTCCAAAGGCTGCAGGGTTTGCTGCGTCCCAGCGGGCGTCGTGACAAAACAGCCACCGCCTTTTCCCAGGACACGTCCCCGCGGGAGCACCTGCAACATGTCCCCGTGCCCGCGGGGGACCCTCCATCCCTGCTGCTCGGGAGAGAAATCTTCGGCGAGCTGCGCTGCACGGTGGGGACTGCGTCCGGCCCAAGCGGCCTTGTTTCCTTCCCAAAATGTCACACGAGACCAGGTCCAAAGCCTTCCTGAAGTCAGAATTTGTCCTGACTGCGGCTGCTTCCTCACCCGCCCGGCCAGCTTCCTCCTCGGAGGGGGAAATTGGAGAGGTTTGATGTGAGCTCTTCTTGAAAAACCCACGCTGGCTGCTTTTTATCACCTTGTTATCTTCCAGGTGCTTAAATAGATTTAAAAACCCCGTACTCCAGAAGCTTCCCAGGCATCAAAGAACAGCCGAGCGCTTTATAATCCCTTGGGCTTCCTCTTTGCCTTCGGGCAGAGGAGCAGGAGTCGATCTGCCCTTCTCCTCTCCTCCGCCGCGGGTCGGGGTGGCAGACGGGGCAGAAACCGCTGCATCCTTAAGCCCTTCGGCATCAGCGGCACCAGCCCCAGCGGCACGGCGTACGGACCCCTAAATCCCCCCAACCTCCTCTTCCCCTGGCGAGACCCCTGCCCTCCCCTCCCGCTCCTCTCCCCCTCCAACCCAGCCGGCGATGGGAAGTGGGGTTAACAGATGAAAGGGGAATCGCTAAAGCAAATATTTTCTTTCCAAAGCTCTGTTCATTAGCTATAAACACAGGGAGCCGCTGCGCACGATAGACGTGTTCTAAAGAGGGCTGTAGCTCTGCGGTGAAAGCGGGAATTGGAGGACACGGATAGATCTCTGACTTGCTGTTATTTGAAGAGAAAATCATGAGCCGTGGACCACGTCAGGCCTCCGTACCGTTTGGCCAAGCAGGAGCATCCCAAATCTACGGCACCCCGCAGCACATCGGTCCCGGCACGCGGCACCTAGCATAGTAGGCACGGTGGTGTTGGGTTGACGGTTGGACTAGGTGGTCCTAGGGGTCTTTTCCAACCGTAATGATTCTGTGATTCTATGATTCTATGATTCTATGATTCTACCTGCCCAGCCGGCCGGGCTGCAGGTCTATCCCGGCGGGGGAAATCCGGGCAGACCCCGCCGGCAGCCCGTGAGCATCCCTCCTTGCCCCAGGAAATAGCCCAACAATTTTAAGGCACCTGGGGAGAAAAACGAAAAAAATCCCGCAGGGTTGGGACACAGGTTTGGTGCTTGTTCAGTATTTTCGTTAATAGCCTGGAAAGAAGCTGATGAGGTTAGGCTTGCTTGAACTAAGGAGAGGAAGGCTGGGGTAGAGGAAGGAACAGGCAGAAAACGCCGCCTCTGTCCCCCGCAGCCCAAGGGGGATGCTCAGGACCTCTCCCTCCCGGCAGAGCCTTCCCTGCAGCACTAGCGCTGCTTTCTCCTGGGAACCCGCTCAGGTTTCCTCCCCGAGAAGGCAGCTTCAAAGAGCCGAGCTGGTGCCTCCGACACGGCCTCTGATGTGGTCAGAGACGAGGGGAGCGGTTTCGCTGCCTCGAACCAGCCCCCCGCGGGCGGGGAGGGACCCATCAGCTGAGGGGGGCAGGTGAGAAGATGCTTGACAGACCGCCAGTTTGAGTGGGGTTTTTTGATGGGGTGGAAGCACTTACGGGGAAAAAGGGCGATGTGGTGCTGGAGGAGACGGGGCTTTCCCCGCACCCAGCATCGCTCCAGCAGCCGCGTCCCTGCGTTCAGGGCTAGAGATGCAGCTGGGACACGGCTCCAGCGTGGTTCCCTTCCTCCCGTTAGTACGGCTGGGATGGAGCGTTTAATTAAAAGCCTGCTAGTCCCATTTTGGGGGGGGAAAAAGCAAAAGGTGTCTTCTTCCCAGGCAGCTCGCCTGCCGAGAATAATCCCCTTGCCAGAAGCCTTCTGCAGCAGCAGTGACCAAGCAGCAAACCCCCGAGGACCAGCGAGCGCGAGATGCTCTCCTTGCTTCTTTAAGCACCCAGACGAGCGCAGCGCTCCCAGGTGCGGCGAGGATGTAAAGATCCCCCCGACCTGTCGTTCAGAAATGGGAAAATGGGGGAAAAAATGTGATTTGCACGCCTGACGGGCGTTAAAATCCCCAGGAGCTTTCCTCGCGTCTCTCCTCTTGAGCTGCAGGGAGCCCCGGGGGAGCGTGGCCGCGTCCTGCTCGCCAGCCCTTCTTTGCCGTGGTTTTAATCCGTAATTTCTGATTTTGCCACCTGCACTATGTTTCATAAAATTTTAAAGCTAATGCTCTGCCAAACTCAAATGGCACCGGAGCAGATGTTTAAGTGCAGCCTAGGATGAATAAATGATGGGGCTCGTGGCTGTAGGGTGAAGGGAGGAGAGGCTGGATGGCTCTGCACGGAGAGATAATTGATTTAAATGACATTGTCCATGTAACCACCTGGGACGAGCTCTGTGGGCACAGGCAGAGCGCGAGACGCAGCAGTTAAAGGTACCGGTCTGACAGCAATGACTTGTCTGCGTGCAGTCCCTGCTCAGCCTTTTTTTTTGGCAGCTCTGTGGGTTTTCTGCCTCTTTATCCCACCTCGATCATCAGGCGCGGAGGAGAAAACGAGGCTGATGCGGGTCTTGGCCTCCCCGTGGTGGTCCAGGAGCGACCTTGCAGCGTGAGCTTCGGCAGCCTGAGGCTCGGAAGGGCCACCAGGGACGGGGGCTGCAGCGGGGGAGCTCAGAAATGATTTGATGCTGAAGAAAAAGCTCCGTCGTGAGACGCTTACGGAGATCAACCTGCTTGGGTCATCCACTGCAGCGCTGGGAGGGGATTTGTCTGCCGTGGGTAAGCACCTGCAGAGGGGGACGTATTAAGCATTAAAGAGCTTTTTAGTTTCACAGAGGCGGGCATAAGAAGAATCGATGGCTGGACACCAAATCCAGACCCAGCAGCACCGAGCTGCTTTTTTTAACCACAAGGACGGGTGAAAAATGACGGCGACTCGGAAGCCCGCAGGTTTTTTTGCTCAGCTCTGCTCCAGACAACCGTGATGACCCTGGGCAGGTTACTGAACCTTCTAGCACAGCTCGGTCCCTTCCGATGGGCCAGGCCCTTACCCGGCAGGGTCAGACAGATTAGCTTGGCAAACCCGCGGCTGCCGTGGAGTTCGTTACTCCCTTGGGTCCCAAGAGCTTGCTGGTCCACCAGCCCTCTCTCCCCGACGGATGCTCGGTCCCAGGTGCCAGGGCTTGTCCTGCCCCATGCCCTCCAAGCAGCCCCCGTTTTTGGGCTCGATGCCACCCCTGCCCTGGGGGATAACGGCCGGGGGGTGGGATCTGGCTGAACTCGTGGTGTTTTTTGCACTTCACAGAAAACTGCTTTTTTTTGCAACTCTGAAGCAAGCTCTGCTGTAGTGAATCGGCTTTTTAGTCACCACCTCGTCTCTGCCTCCTCACAGCGTGCTGGCAATGAGAGCTGCGGCGCAGCAAAACCTCCTCCATTGCACCCCTGTCTCGGGGGGCAAACTCAAATAAAGCAAAGCAGGAGACGAAGGGTTCCTGCACCTGGGGATCGCTCCAACGCCCGTGCCGGCCTCCGAGGACATTCACCTCCAGCCTGGACCTGCGGGGGGGACCGGGGGCAGAGGAGGAGGGGACCCAATGTGCTGCCAGCAGCAGGTTCGGGGTGTTCACGGGCGCTGGGGTTTTGATGTGTGGGCAAAGGACGCCGGGCAAAAAGGGCTTGATCCTGCCTAGGGCTCCCGGGCGATGCATCAACGAAGAAAATAGATTTATGGAGATGAAAGGGGTTTTCTCATAACAAAAGCAGCAGGGTGGAAAGCTGCAGGGAGACGTCTCTGCTGCCGGTGAGAGCTGGTTTTCCAAATTGTGCTGAGTCAGCGTAAAGGAGTGTGGGTGCCTCTGCGTGCTGCGACAGCAGCCGCCTCCTCGGGGAAGAAAACCCTGAGTCCTGGGCGGGTACCGGCGGCTCCCACGGGCACGGCCATCCCTGCGGAGGGATCAGCATCGCACCCCAGCGGGGACACGGGAGCCGGGGGCTGCCCGAGCGTGAGCAAGCCGTGACTGTGCCAGCACGGGGAGCGGGAGACGGTCCCCGTAAAGAGCCAGGGAAGAAAGTGCCCTTAACAGCCTTTTATCTCTGGAAACAGGCTCCAGATTCACGGTCAGGGCAGGGCTTGCCTCTCAAACCTCTCCCCTTATAAAAGTTCAAAGACAGACCCCAAACGCGGGGGAGGCCGAGGGAACAGGAGTGGCTGCCAAGGCCAGGGCAAAGGTCCGTCCGTCCGTCCCGGTGTCCCGTTCCCAGTGGTGGATGTGTGGGAGGACAGGGCTTACGGACACTTCCCGGGGCGATGCTTTGCAAAATCCTGCTATTAATGGGCTCCAGGACTCCCCGAAACACCGGTGATACCTCCGTGGTCTCACAGCAGGATCTCCTATGCACAGGCTCGGAAAGCATCTGGATGAGACCCATCCCTGCGCAGCGTTAATTAATAACATAAACCAGCGGATGCACTCAGTTCTGTTTCACATGTGCGGAGCCAGACGGTGCCGTTGGCTCGGGGGCTGAGCTCAGCATTGCTCTGCGGGCAGCTCCGCTTGGGTCTGGGGGTCCACGAGCAGCCCTGCTTGGATCCGGGGGTCCACGAGCAGCCCTGCTTGGGTCTGGGGGCTTGGTCCAAATTACACCGCTTGAATATTGCCGGCATTGCCCTGTTGTTGCACCGATGCCAGGAGGATGGAAACAGGGCTCGGGGCAGAGGCAGCCCAAGCCTGACCACCTCTTTGGGTGTACAGAGGGGCGGCGATGCCGGTGACGGCCCCCAGACGGGCTGGATGCCCGGCAGCAGGACCCAGCTCAGCACCGTGCTGCTTTGCAAGCCGGGTTTTTCTCTCTTGATCTCACGGGTCCGGAAAGGAACGGCAGCGAGAGGGGCAGGACCTGCAAAGTCAGACAGGAAAAGCGCCGCTGCCACGCATACTCATGGCGCTTCTGGCTCCTCTGCAAGGCTTGGCTGCTGCTGCGCTGCCCCGGCCCGGGGGATTTCGGCTCTGCCCGGAGGGCTGGGGGTTGATAACCGCGGCCGTGGGGCTGTGCCCTCCCCTTAACCCCCCTCAGCGCCGGTCCCGGGCCTTGCAGCAGGTTGTGCTTGCAAGAGCCAGGGCTGTTGGAGGAAGCGGGGGCCGTTTCTCTCCTCGCCACCCAGGCAGGGTTGCACGGGGACGGCGGCACAGGAGCGGGCTCCCGTTCTCCCCTCTCCTGACGGGTGCCGGTGGCGTCCCCCCCTCCGAGGCTCTTGGAGGCTGTTTGTCAGGTTGGCAGCTGGTCGGGGGGTGCGGGGGGTTTGGGCTTGACACCCCCCGCATCTGCGAAGCTGCAGAACCCTATCATCCCCTTTGCATGCATCTGCCGTCGTCTCCCCATCCCCACGGACCGCCCTGGGTGCAGTTCGGACCACCCAAGGCCGGCAGGGCAACCTCTGCACGTCCCCAGGCCTCGCGTGGGCAGATGGTGGCTGCTGCTGCTGGTGGTTGTGTAAAGCAGAGCGGCCTTGGGGCGGCTCCGCTTTCTGCCTGCTGCAAACGAGCAGCCCCCCAAGGCTGAGAGCAGCCCCCCAAGGCTGAGAGCAGCCCCCCAAGGCTGTTTCACAAGCCAGGGGTTGCTGGAGCCCGGCAAGCTGCCCTGCGCCCCGGCTGCACAGAGCCAGCGGGGCAGGATCCGACCCCCCGGGCTGTATTTCTTGCAGGTTTGCAAGCTCAGCTGCAGTTTTGTGAGCCCTCGCCGGTCCCACCGGGCAGCTTTTTGCAAAGCCGCGTTGGAAATGCCGGCTCTTGGGAAAACCTGCCCTGGGCGAGCACGTTCGGCCGGCAGCGTGATGCCAGCACCTTGGCAAAGCGGGGCCCGGGGGAGCTGCGCAAAGGCTGTTCCTGCAGCGCTGGCAAGAGCTGCCTCATTGCCTGTGCAGGCGTTAAGGACAGAAATACCACCGGGTTGGCCAGACAGACAGCCCACGCTAAAAGCAGCCTGCTGAGGCTCGGCAGCCTAAGCCTGGAGCCCTGCACAGCACAGAGGGGAGCAACTGCCCGCTTAGGTTTGTCCCAGGTGGGGTTTTGGTTTTAAACCTCCCCAGCCAATGCCGCAAGCTTCGGCCGTGCCCGAGGAAGGGATGCAGCAAAAGAAATCGTCCCCGCAGGTTCCCTGAGTGGGTGCCGGCGGCAGGGACGGGGCAGGGCAGCCCCTTGGTGCAGCCACCTCTCCTCGTGCTGGCGTGAGCACCCGGGCACCGAATCACACCAGGGACCCTGCTGGGCTGAAAAAATAACCGTGTGCTTTTCTTCTCTGGGTTGGACTCACCAGCCAGCCGCTGCTTTTTCCTTTCCTGTGTGTCGCAAGCTTCTCCAGACCAACGACGGGCTCGTTCTCACTCTGGAGAAGCTCCTTGCTCTGCGGCAAGGCACGGAGAGGCCATGGGCTGCGCGTCTCCCAATGCCGCTGCAGGGGATGGTGGCTCACGGGGACAGCATTGACCCGGTGCAGTCCCCTTCGCCCTGCAGACGCCCGGGGCACGTGAATTATTTTCATCCCTTCGACAGCTGCAGGAAAACGCCCTCGCTCCCGCCTCTGTCAAGGGAGGCAGCTGCAGCCAGCTCTGCGGAGGGCTGGAAAATGTCCCGGCCGGGCTGTCCCAGCTCTGACACCAGACATCCCCGCGCAGGAGGGGGCTGTGCTCGTGCAGAGCCCATGGGTCCACTGAAACACCCTCCAGAAACTCCATATTCCCTCTCTGCCCAGCTCCGCGCGAGATTTGCTGGGACAGAGGCGATGTTCCGATGGGGTGCGTGCTGAGCGGGATGTCTCGGTGCTCGTCCTACAGCCCGGAGAGATGCGGGCTCGCACCAAGGCACCTCAGGGTGACAATGCCGAGCGATGCAAGTGCCGCTCTCTGGTCGTCACGCCGCAGGGCACATCTGTCCGGCTGTCCCCGTCCCTAGCAGAGAGGGCTGACACGCCACGCGTGACCGGGAGCAGCAGGATCCCCCTGCCCGGGAGGCGGCGAAGGGCAGCGTGTGCTGCAGCAGCACGGCCTGCGGGGCTCGGTTCGGGGGGAACACGTCGCTGCTCACCGTGGCAGCTCGGGGCTGGAGCCAGCAGGGTGGCTTGGGGGGAAGCTCGTGCTCTTTGGGGGTTCAGGATCGCTCCGTTTCTCCTGGATCCCTTTGAAACGACGAATGCCCAGCCTGACCCGCACCTCCGGGGCTGCCTGGCCCTCCACGTGCCAAGGGGCAGCCGGCTCCTCTCCCCCCGCTGCCCGCGCTCCCTGCTCCAGCCGGGCGGATGGGATGCCTGCCATCTCCTTTGGCGAGCGCGCTGATCGGAGGCTTTTTTTCCCCCCATTCAGGCTGACAACTGGGCCTCAGCATCAGCTGCTTGTTGCTCAGCATCAGCCTTTCAGCAAACAGCAGGTGCAAGCGGTGCGACCCCGGGCTCCGCTGCAGTAATCCCCGCTCCCCCCCGGGGCCCCCCTCGCACAATATTGTCCCCTCGGCTCAAGAATGTTTTTGTCTCCCCTTCACAGTTGTGAATTCTTTTATATATTGAAAAGAAATCTCTTTCTAATCTTCCTGCCCGGCCGTGGCTTGGGAAGAGCGCGAGGGGGAGCGTGGCCCGGCACAGCTGTGCGGGAGGGGAGGATCCGCTCCCGCCTCGGCAGCTGCCTGCAACGGCCCCCGGCAGTTGTGCGGCGCAGGCAGGGCGCAGGGGATCGTGCCCTCTCTGCCTGCATCCGTGGCAGCGAGAGCGTGCGGCTGCACGGGCTCTCGCCCCCGCCCCGGCGAAGAAACCAGCTCACCCACATGTGGGAAACAGGGAGGTGACACAGCGGCAGGGCTCTGCTCCATCACCGACGTTTAACTGCAGCGAGCTCTGCCAGGAGCCCGGGGAAGGCCGTAAGGCGGGCGAGAGCCCGAAGAAGCAGAGCTTTTGAACGCCGCATGGCGCCGGGCTGCGGGAGGGCGGCCGGAGCAGGAGGGATGCTCGCGAGCAGGTATGGAGCACCGAGCTGCACGGTGCTCGGGCAGCATCGCAGGGCTCGGCCTCAGCACGTCTGCTCCGTACAGTGAAAACAAGACTCAACGACGCTTTCGTTATGTGTCACCCTCTGCTGAAACTGCACAGCAAAGCCCGGCGCAGGAGTGAAACATCACCCTCCCCACAGGGTACCAAAGCCTCCCCTTCCCCTCGTGGACCAGCCCCACCGGCAGGAAACCGCAGCCCCGGCCGCACGCATGCACGGACACGAGCACACAGCTCCCGCTGCCGCCAGAGCGGGGCCGAGGGCTCCTGCCGTCCCCCGGGGCAGGGGCGCAGGGGCTCCCCGGGCTCTGCCAGCGGCTGCTGAGGGCGAGCAGGTTGTCCTACAGCAACGCAGAGGGCTGGAAATCCCATCTGGCAGCCTCAGCGGGCGCCTGCGGGACTCGGGAAGTGTTTTTTGGGGGGGAAACCGACCCACACAGGTCCCTGCCGAGAAGGGGGGACAACCGCTGCCCTGCCTGGGGTGCTGTGCAAACACGGGTCCCTCTCCCACATCCTGAAGGGCTCGGTGTGGTTCGACCTCGCCAGACTACGTGAGATTTGCTTTACCCGCAGCTCAGCCCCACGCCGCAGCTCCCTTTGCAAACAGCCTTCGATATAAAGCACAGCCGGTCTCATTGCAGCCAGCCCCCTCCGCAGCAGTTTTTACCTTGCAGATATATTTTAAAACAAACATCCTTTGGTGTTTATAAAGCAAACACCCTCTGACACTGTGGGCATGCCCGCCAACACGGGCCTCTGGTTAAACTCCAGTTTTGGACACAGCTTGGAGAAGCCGTGGTCCCACCTGCCCCGAGAAGCACGAGGCAGGACACCGGCGACGTTACAGCCCGTCTTCTCCTCTACACCTTCCACTTTCCTTTTGACGTGAGTTTCTGCATCAAATACGTTTCAGTACCTGTTCTGGCAGCGTCGTAGCTCAGCACAAGCCCAGCTTTTCCACGACAAGTCGGCTTTTCCTGCAAACAACTCCAGAGAGGACTCGGGGAGCAAAGGGGCATCGATTAAGGACACAGGACGAGTTTCCTCGTGCAGATGCTGTCAGTGTTTACCGCAGCTCGGCTGTACAGTTGAGGAGCTAGAAGGGAGCAGAGCTGCAGCATCCGTGGCAGGAACGCTGGGCAGGAGGACGCGACCCGGACCTCCCTGCCCTCCCAGCGCTCAGCACGGCCCCAGAACCCGCGCTCTGTTGTGAAAGCCTTGGCCTCGCACGCCTGCCCTGCTGCAGCCGACCGAGATCCTGAGATTAGCACATCCCAGGTCCGAGCGTCGCTGTTTCTCAGCAGAATGCCTTCAGCCGCACAATTCACCTGTAAGAGATGACACCGAGGCAGAGCTTTGCTGCCTTCAGGACATTATGCTCAGATGTTCTTCCCTCAGGTGCTCAGCCGTCGGGAACAAGCTGCAGAGCAGCTCCGGTCGCACACAGCGAGAAATAAATCACCCGAGCTGGATGCCCCGGGAGCCAGCAGCTTCAGCATGGGAACCCAGCCTGCTTTTTCTTCTTTCAAGAAATCGATAGACTGCCAACTGTGGAACCCACCCAGCTGCTCCAGCACGGATGCTTTACACATGCACATCTGTGGGAGCACCTCAACGCTCGCTCAGCTGCTGGGTGCTGCTGGGTGCAGGCTCCCCGTCCTGCCTTTCCCAGGACAGGCAGCATTTGTGGCTTCCCAATAAGCTACGAGACACTTCCTCGCAAACCTGCCTCATTCAAAATCCCCCCGTTTCATACACACTGCTACAATAAACTCCGTGTTTACCTTCTTGCACAATTCCCTCTGCGCTCCGTGCTGTCTCTGCTCAGTGGCCAGCTGGCTGCAAACAGGGCAAGTACCTTGAAAGACAGGGAAGGTGCAGCACGTCTAACCCTGCCTGCCATCCGCCACAGGCTTATCGGGCTGGGACAATTTCCACTACAAATTCGGAGCAGAGCTGTTCAGATCATGTCCAGAGGCACAGGGCCCTCGCATATTTTCCCTATTAGCTCTGCTGCTCTCCAGAGGAGGCCTGAGGCACAGCCCAGATGTATCATCATAAATGTGTTGTTTTTTTTAAAATGAGAGTTAGGGGAAAAAGCTGCGGTTGGTAAGAAAGCGGGAGGGACAGCAGGGGAAAGCAACGCCGCACCCACCGCTGCTGCCAGCCCTGTGCACCGCAGTGGGTACCGGGCGAGGTCTGCACCCGCCCTCTGCTGGGAAACCCCACAGAACACCCACCAAAACCTCGTTTTATCAGTACCGTATGAAGACAAACCCTCTTATCCCCTGAAGAGCCCTCCCCAGCCCTGCTTTTTACAGCACAGCGAAAGCCGCTCAGCGCAAGGGAAGCCGCCCCCTTCCCGAGGCAGCCCGCGCGGGGCTGCGGTGGAAGTGAGATTTGATGAACATAACCCCGCTCAAGATTTATGAATCTCTCCCTCCGCCCTGCCCCGTGATGCATCAGACATTGATTCATTTTACCTTGAACTCCGAGGTGCTGATCAGCCTAGAAAGTGAAGGCATTATTTATTATGTGTATTAAAAATTAGACCTTTCCAATGTTCCAGGATGGGTTTAAAAATCTGTGGGTCCCCTCCAGCTTAGGGAAAAAAAAAAAAAAAAATCTATTTTTAACAATCTGAATCTTGCAACATCCTGACACAGCTCTAAGAGTCATTAGAGAAGCTCCTCTGGCCAGAGACGGATCATAACGCAGTGATTCAGTTCCTATGTTCTTTTGAGAGTCTTCAAGGAAAATGGCAGTGATTCATTCTGGTATTAAAGAGCTGAAGAACATTTGGGTAAAATACGAGTTTCCGATACGTACTGGAGACACCGTGCCTGTGCTCCTCACCGCCCCTGCGAGTGCTCCCACCACTCTCCAGTTAGATTTGCCATTTTACTGGGCCACGGAAGCTGCAGCTACTGTAGAGCGCAGATGAGCCCCGCAGCACCGGCTGCGGCTGTGGCGTCCCTGCCCTGGCCACAGCCTGCTGGAAAAACCCCAGGCAGAAGGGCGCAGGGTTTAGGGCTGCACAGCTGCCCTTATCATCGCAGCAGGAATCCCCTACCCAAGGCGCTTGGGCACATCTGCAAACTCCTCCCCGTGGTCCTTCACGGGACGCTACATCGGGGTGCAGCAATGGCAGCGGTTTTGCAACTTGTGCGTACAGAAGATGACATCTGTAATCATTCTGTGATAAAATATAGTGTCTGGTCACATAGATGAATTCCTACATTCACGTACAGTAACGCACTTCGTGCTTCACGTGTGAAGTGCGCTTCACTTGTGCTTTAAGGCTCATTTCCAAAGCATTTTCAGGTGCAGCTTGAGATATTCTTGACAGGCCGCCTCTGTCCACTCTCTGCTACCTCCACCCGAGATTCAGGCTGAAAATTAAACCCTGGGACACTTCCAGAGCGACAGCCATCCACTGCGGCTGAATAAACATGAAGTTTAGGAAGAAGGCACTACCACCATGACTTTAGAAGCTCTTTCTAGCTCTCAATGAAGTAAAAGTTTTGTAACTTTTACAAACACTTGGTGATTCAGCAAAGTGAATTTTTCTTCAATCTGTGGCATTTTAAAATTCTGTATTAGTCTACTGACACCTAGTATAGGCAGATGTCAACTACAACCAAAAAAATACACAAAGCTTTAAGCTCGTTTTTGTTAAAACTGCTGGGAGGTTGCCTACATGGCAACTGTTTAATTAATCATTCTGTCATATTTACAACACCCAATTTTAATTTGTGATTCACTCTTTAAGGCTGGCAGTATACTGTGCAATTTGCTTTAATAAAGCTAGGTAAACTTTGATTTGCTGTATATAATATGCACTGAAAACACCCACAAATACTGCTGCACTCGCTCTGACTTCTCTAGCCAACCGAAGGTGGGGCGAGTACATGCTTTTGCCAAAAGAACAACCTTCAGAAAAAAAAACCCAAATAACCCCAACCCCAAAAGTCAACCTCCTCCTGCCTGCTTCATTCATGGATGTCACAATACAGGTCTGACATTTTAACTGTTCCCAGAATGATGGATGGTGACACCTCCGAATGAATAACACAGCGGGAGGCAGTCAATCAGAGTGGCAGAGACTTGGGGCTGCACGGAAACATCCTGAGAAGCAGCAGGAATAGGAAAGGGAGTATGCAAAGGAACAGACGCGTTATTTTAACGAGGTTTTAGGAAACATCACCTAAAACACTGCTTGTGCATCGACGATGCTTGAGTGTTCCTGATGGCCACCCCCATGATGTGGCTGGCATCGGGTTCCCAAAATGGAAGAAGCTATTAATCCCATCGCAAGGTCACAATGGGAAATTTCACCTTCCAGCGGTACTATGCTAAATGCTAGCTATTTAATGGCACTTTTTTTTTTTTAAAAGAACAAAATTGTTCTCTCATTGTCTGTTTTTTTTTTTGGGGGGGGGGAGGGGGGGGGGTTGACTTTCTGTGCTCAGCAACGGCTGCCTCTTGTTCCAGGCATACAGCTCACCAGCCTGCTTCGATGGTGACACGTCCCCTGGATGAACCTCAGCTTTGTAATGCTGAGAATCAAGGTGGCTTATGAACAGGATGAATCAGGATGATCACAAGGAGGAAAAAAAAAAAACCACTTTTCCTTCCATGCTATGGTCTGATTCATTCTGTCGAAGCCCAGTCCAGCAGCATCTGATCACAGATCAGGCAGAAAAGAGTCCCCAAGTGACAACCCCAGAATCACAAGCAGGAAGAAAAAGCGTTGTGCGCTCCAGCCTCTACGGTCAAAGGCCTCGTGGTGGTCAGGGTGCCATCTCTCCACTGGTGGACGTTACTTAAAAGTGGCATTGAACGCCCTGCCAATGACAAGTCTGCGCACTTCACTGGTGCCTGCCCCTATCTCATAGAGCTTGGCATCACGCAGGAAACGCCCCATGGGATAGTCGTTGATGTAACCGTTCCCACCTGCAATCAAAGAGAGGTCACAAGTCATTTCTTCTCTCTGATTTCAGGGGCTGAGGGTGGGATGGGAGTGAGCACTGCTCTTGGCTCTCTGCAGCAATCACTCGAAGAAACAAACACTGCCAGGGACTTACCCAGGCACTGAATCCCATCCAGAGCCACCTGGGTAGCACACTCTGCTGAATACAGGATCACTCCAGCGCAGTCCTAAGGGAGAGTCACAGTGATGACAGTCAGCAAAGGTGTCACCTGCCCTTCTCCAATCTCCATGTTGCTCTGACCTTTCCATTACTCTACGGACATCTGCTAACAAGCCTGAAATACTTGATCACAAAGGCACAGGATTCGTTCCCCAGCGAACAAGAAGCTGCAGCAGTCTTTCTGTCACTACAGAACACTTGTGTCAGGTCTGTAAAGGCCACATGAAGAGAGAAAAAGGAGAAAGGGGAAAAAAAAAAAAAAAAAGAGTGCAGCGGGGAGCTGGTCTCTCACGAATGCACATCATACCCACAGGAGACTGATGTGATTTGATTTGGGATGCAGGGCTCTGTGCTCCAACTGTTAAACACTCGGTCCCCTCCGACTTGATGATCTTAAAGGTCTTTTCCAACCAAATGATTCTATGATTCTATGATTCTCCTTTGACAGAGGTGTGGTGACAGTGCTGGTTATGGAGATGACACCTCGGAATGACTGCTACAGCCCCTTACAATAGTCAGGATATTGTGTTTGGGCTTCCAATAAACACCTACTGATGCTGCTAAATCCGTTGCCTTGTAGAACAAGGCTTTCTTTTTCTTTGGGGAGGGGAAAAAAGCACTTAAGGCTGCGAGCGAGTCATTTTAACCCCCAGTACAGAACCTCCACCCTGCTCACGATCCGAGACCAAAGGGAAAGGAATTCCCCCAGCAGACACAGTCCAGGTGGACGTGAGCTCACCTTTGCGTTGAAATGGCCCTGGTCACAGGCCTTTGCCACGTTGTAGACGTACTGCCGACATGCCATCAGCCGCGTGTACATATCGGCCATTTTGCCCTGCATGAGCTGCGTGTCGCAGAAGAGAGACATTAACATGAGCGAGGGGAAGATTATTTTCTGCATGAGCACTGGGGATCACCCATTCCCCAAGCTATCTCAGAGAAACTAGACAAATGAGAAGACATGGGTTCAGCAGGCTTATATGAGGAGCTGGAGGTTCTGTCAATTCACAAACTCGCAGATGTCAAGGCCAGTGGCAACACGCCAGCCACCATCCCTCACCCACTAACAGTGGCCTCACGTAGACAGGCTCAGAGATCCTTTCACCTTCTCACCACATCGCTACACCATGCAGCCCCAGCACAAGCTCCAGGCAACCTTCTCCATGCAAAGCCCTCCCATGAGAGAGCTCTTTGTCTTCTCATTTTTGAGGAGAAAAAGCAAGACAACAAGAATTTCTAATTCCTTTTCTGCCTCACCTGGAACTGGCCAATTTTCTGTCCAAATGCTTCTCTTACGTGTAGGTATGGAATTGCGTGGTCCAGAACAGCTTGCATGAGCCTAAGAAAAGCACAGATATGCAGGAAAAGGAAAACAACAGAACTATTAAAGAATAATAATTAAACCTCAGAAGCACAATCTAAGGCAAAAAGGTTCTCATACCTAAAATGATATGCTGCTGTCTTCCTATAGCTCTACTCAAACAACGCTAAGAATAAAATCCAAAGGTCCCATTTTTCTCCTTAGCGCTCTACACATTGCTCGTTTGGGACATCTTGTGGTAAGGTCTTGCCTTCTTAACTCAGGGGACTGAGACGAAGAGTTGAAGAGCTTTCTTACAACTGTAGCCAGGACAGGCTGTGCTGCCTTGCATCTCCAGAGACCACCAACTCAAGGAGTACTAGCCAATACCATAAAAAAAGCATAGGCAAGAACAAGAAGGCTGAAAAATCCTCCTTCTGCTTTGTGGAAGATGGTCTTTCCACATGAGGATTAGTACAGAGAGACCACCTGGGCAGCCAAAAGGACTGTAGGGTAAAAATAATTACTGGGGAGCTTTACGACTGAATAAATTTTACACCGAGGATGGTGAAGCACTGGAAGGGGTTGCCCAGAGAAGCAGTGGAGGCCCCATCCCTAGAAACATTCCAGGTCAGGTTGGACGGGGTTCTGAGCAACCTGATCTGGTTAAAGATGTCCCTGCTCACTGCAGGGGGTTGGACTGGATGGCCTCGAAAGGTCCCTTCCAACCCAAAGCATTCTGTGATTCTATGATTCTAAATGAAGAACAAACCCTCTACCCAGTCCTGTGGTCCTTCTATGTGGCAGTCTGGATAGTGTTTCAGATTTTAAGGAATCAGTAACACAAATGAGCTGGTTATTCCCAGGCTAATACACACTGTAGGGATAGACAAGCAAGCAACCAGGGGCCAAGGCAGATTTACCATCTCTGGAAATGTTTATGTCAAGACTAATATTTTCAAAAGCATGCTCTGGAGGGTCTGTGGCCCTGGAAGGGGGGAGATTTGCAAATTTTCTTTCTGGCATCGCTTCTTCTACCCCTTGCCCCTCAGAAAGTGTTCCACATAGATGCTTTCAAACTGAAAAAAACCTCCACGAGGAGTGGCGAGGTGAGGAGAGCTAGAGGAAAGGTGCACACGCAGAGCGAGCCGTGGCTGCCCGGGAGTGCCGAGCCGAGCACCCTCCCGCAGGAGTGGCGAGCAGCTACGACATAGCTAGAGTACCCAGCAGCTACGGGATCTCCCTGCTCCTGCCTCCTCTGCAGCTTGCGTCCTTCCCACAACTCTGACCTGGCCACCTCCTCCCAGCCCTTCCTCTTCTCTCAGAAGCTGCCCCAGTATCTCAGCTCTCCATCCAAGATGCACCCTACTGAGAGCTGCAACCCCAGCTGCAGACCCACTGGGCTAGGCGATCGTGAAGGATCCTTCCAGCCTCACAGTCTATAAAACTTGACAAACCCTTACCCCAGTGGCCCACCAGACAGCACGAGCCTCTCCAGGTCCAATCCACTCATCAGAACGTAGACTCCTTTGCTCAACGTCCCCAAGACATTTTCACCTGCAATTGGCAAAGGAGAGTGACTTACTTATGGGCAAAGCTAAGATAAGCTGTTGTCTGAGGGCCCGTGTTCGCTGGGAAGAGGATTCAACCTTTCAGTCCCATTCACCTTTCTTTTTGGCCTGAGACACAAACATTCAGGATGAGCTAGACAGGCGCTAGTTCTGATACCTATACTCCCTACCACTGAAATGTCTTTTCAATCCAACCAAAACCAAAAAGAAAAAGGCAGTAAAGGGTTATAAAGTGCATCTACAACCGCTGCTATTCTCTTGCCTGTTTTCTAAAGAGTAAGGTGCTCTCCAGAGATCTTCCAGCTCAGCACTTGTACCAACAAGAACAGGAGACTTAATAGCCTGGGAGAACAAACTGGGAGCCCCCTTCACCATCCCATTAGTTTGTATCTGACCCAAACTGACAGCATTACCATCTGATGTCTACTGAGTGTGTGTCTAAACGAATGCAAATCCTGGTCTGGTATGCTTGGGCCCCCTCCCCGAGCGCTCCCAGTACAGGAACCAAAGCTTACAAGGCAAGCAGTCAAAGCTCACCACTTATCATGTGTCGGAGTCTTCTGACATCGGAGAATATAAACAGCCATTATCCCCCCTTCTGTGAAGGGGGCTGAACATTGCAGTTGTTATAAATAAATGTTTTAAAAAGACAAATATTATTTCTGTGAAAATGGAACAGAAAAATAGCCACATTAGATAATGGGCTCAAAAAAACCTCAAGAAACCATTTCACTTTGGGACAATCTAAAGCACACGCTGATGTTAACAAGTATAAGAAGAGAAGCAGGAACAAAAGGCTCATCTCAGCAAGGCTGTACTCTTACATCAGGAGAGAACTTAAAGCCTAACAACTGTGCTTTGCAGATGGACAGAGATTATCCCCTGATCACGCCGTACAGGAGAACTGACATATACTTCAGGCTTTGATCACAAGAGATCTGAGAGGTGTGATATGCAAAGTGAAAATGAGACAGGACTTGGACACCTGCAGATAGTCTCCTGAAATAAATAATCTGTTTTTCAGTGGCAGAAGCTCATGGACTGCATTGTCTCCTGCTTATTGAAAAGCATGTTGATGTAGTGTATGGAGAAGTGCAGCCTCTGCAGAGCCATCATCATGATACTGGAGCTAGAAAGAGGAAGAAGAATGAAGCTTGGCTTTCAGAGAAAAAGCTCAAAAGCTCCACAGACAAGAAAGAAAAATACTAACAGCAAACATTACTTTGAAGAACAGAACACAAATGCCAGCATCAGTAATAAAGCAGCGACAAAGCTGTTCATGAGTAATGATATCTCACAGCTAAAGAAGGACTGAATAGCCTGAACATGTTCCTGTACGTCCATGGAAAAGGGGTGGACAGGTATGTGGTGAGCTGAAGGACACGCGTGCTGACTGCACAAGGCGGGCAGACCCGCTGGCTGCGTATCACAGCCAAAAAAAAAAGTTGTGGCTCTGAACCAACTTTTACCAATGCAACAGGACCGAATGAGTCCACGGACAACACCTACTATGAGAAAAACACCAGCCACTCAGTGGAGCATGGCTGACAGTGAAACCCATGTATTTTGAAGTGGATGGAATGCTAGAGGACATCTTCATCTGAGAGAAAGATCCTGCAGACATATCAAATGGCATCAAACTGGTCCAGCTTCCAAGGCAGAAGATCAGAAGCAGCATTAATGGCCAGAGAGCAAAATGTGTTAACTTTCAACACTGCAGTGATGTGCTTCTCTGAGTTATCAGAAAATGGAAATCCTGTTACCATGAGAACACGCTGTTCTGTACGGATGATTACCCAGGAGATGATCTGAAGACCGGGGCACTGGCCTTTCTGATTTCAGAGTGGAAGGATCCAATAAAGTTAGAAATGTCAGATTTCAGCTGAAACTCTTCCACTTACTGCAAAGCAGCTTTTGGTGGTGTATGGGGAGTCAGGAGAGTTACTTGCTCTGCAGATATGCAATTAGGATTTTCATGAGTTCAGATAAGGCATCTCCTCCACTTGCTATATAGCAGCTGTAATTTTTCTATCAACAAAAATAGCCACTGGAGTAACAAAAACAGCCATTACAGTGGCCCCTGCTGTACTAATAGGGGACAGGATGTCCATTTTCAGGCCCTGACCCCGAAAGAACTCAGAAACGTTACAGGCAAACCAAAAGTCTGTTGGATCGTCTCCAGTGATTTTGGAGAGAGAAAAAAGGAAAAAAAAACTTCAAGGCAAGTAAGTTCTCCTATATACAAGATGGGGAGCTCTAATGGAAGCAAACACGTTTCTTCAGAAGCCTCACCTAGGCTTTGCAGAAGCAGTGGTTAAGAGTTAGGTCCATGAGGGTGAGACAGGAGTGACCTAACAAGGGATGTGCTCCTTCACTGCAATCCAGCAGATTGCACTTTGCCTTTCACCAGCTCTCTTGCGAGGCTGCCGAAGAGCAGATAACCATCTACAAAGCCCTCTTGGTCACAGTCTGAACGTGCATGTAATTAGTGATCCAATTTATCTGATCAAGACAACAGGAAACCACCACATGCATACTGCCATGATTTGAACCCAACTCACTGGGGATCTTGCAGTCTTCAAAGATCAATTCACAGGTATTAGACCCTCTCATTCCCAGCTTATCAAGCTTCTGGGCTGTGCTGAAACCTGGCATTCCCTGCGAAGTCAAGAAAGTAAAAATACATTTACAAACCTCAATTCTGACAGACTAAACAAAATTGCTAGACATCTGTGAAATTTCCCTGACCACGTGAATCATACAATGATTTGGGTTGGAAGGACCTTAAAGATCATTTAGTTCCAACCCCCCTGCCATGGGCAGGGACACCTTCCACTAGACCAGGCTGCTCCAAGCCCCATCCAACCTGGCCTTGAACCCTTCCAGGGATGGGGCGTCCACAGCTTCTCTGGGCAACCTGTGCCAGTGCCTCACCACCCTCATAGCAGTCCCCATGAGGACTTCTACCCCATGAACACGCGTCGGCTACCAGAAGGGAGTCAAAGTGAACTGCCCGCTCTGGGAACAAGAGCGGGTTAAGTGCAAGTGCGGAGGAAGCAAATGAGCAGAGAAACACGCACGTGTGGGGGCACGTGTGAACTGAGTGCATCCATTTTCTAATGCGCATAAATATTAAAGAAATAATTTATTTGGACAGCTGCCAACGCTGACTCTCCTACAGCACGGGTTGCAAGCTTTGCCAGCAACTGAACTATTCTAATCGCTAAGTCAGGTTAAGTCCATCAGAAAGTTTACTATCTCTGAGATTTTTTTATATCTCCAGTACCATTTATTTCATTACAGCTCCCCGTCTCCCTTGTGTTGACAGAGATGTGCATAGCATAGCCTCAAATAATTAAAAGGGAAGAAAAAACCCCAGTAGATTCCTGTTTTCCAAGGGCTCCCCGTTTCTGCTCCCTTTGGCCTGCTCTGCTCTGCATCCATGTTTGGGTCATTTCAGGATTCCAAAGGGGCAGTGCAAGAAAATGGGGGGAAGAAATGAACAGAGCTATTTTAATGTCTTGGCTTAAAAAAAACCCTCACAAAGTTAGATAACGGGACAGCAGGACATATTTACAAGGCCTCCAATATCTCTGACAGTTTTTGGCAACAAGCGAGCCCTTTTATATTAGAATCTTGTCCATTCTCTCCATATTTCTAGCCCAAAAGGCTGGCTATATGCCTGGATACCAAAATTCAGGAGTGCCCAGCTGACAGTGCAGTATGCCGTGTCACTGGGGCAGAGGACTAATCTCATGGGTTTATAGAATGCAGGCACGAAGTAGTTTGTCTTTGAGAAAGGGGCTGACAGTTACCGAACGAAAACTAGCTGGCTTCTAAGTGAGCCAGTCCGGGTGAAGGAGTTAGCTTTAAAAACCACACTACAATAAGCTTGTGGGAATTATTAAACCTACCCTCTCCACAATGAACGCAGTTATACCTCGGGAGGCTGGAACAGCATTAATGTCAGTTTTAGCATAAACGACGAAAACGTCTGCATCTGGCCCATTGGTGATCCAAAATTTGTTCCCGTTCAAAACAAAGTAGTCTCCTAGAAGCAAAGAGCTGATCTGTTAGCTCACAACAGACAGAGCAACACCTATATCCTCACTCCATTTATTGCAAAACAGGTTCCCACGAATGTTCTTTAAGACCCCCCAAAACAGCATGCACAAATCCTTCCCAAGTTCAAGATGACTCATTTCCTTCATTTCTGGAGTCCAAAGACAGTTTAACAAATGCCTGACAAACTAAGGCACCTAGCACTGGCTCCATAATACCACCGACCTCTACCACCACAATCAGAAGTCCACTTTTCAACCTTCAACCATCCACCCTGTATCTTTTCTACCTGGCTTTATTACACATTGAATCTCCCGGGAGGCAGCACAAGCCTGCAAACGTGGCCTGGTATACCCAAGGCTGAGTGCCGTATCTCAGTGGTGTTGGGGAGGTTAGTCTAAATTTACAGCAGACATTATTTACACCGGCTATCTATCTGGGCAGCACATGACAGGCTTTACCTTTCTTATCTGCTTTCAGCTTCATGGACACAACATCAGATCCAGCATTGGGTTCGCTCATTGCTAAGG
The DNA here is from genome assembly GCA_013401315.1 of Balaeniceps rex. NCBI lineage: Eukaryota > Metazoa > Chordata > Aves > Pelecaniformes > Balaenicipitidae > Balaeniceps > Balaeniceps rex. The sequence goes on from VYZW01012867.1 coordinate 27,788, forward strand.
CTCCAATGTGCTCCCCGCTGATTAGCTGGAAGAAAAGACAAATATAAGAAAGGGAGGAAGAATAAGAACATCGTTTCTGTTTCCTCTTTAGCCTGCCTTCCATTTTTTTTTTCCCTGCACTGAACCTCCACAGTAGCTGTTCTGCGCAAGAACTGCAAAGGAGAGCTGCTGTTCCTGGTAGAGCCCGAGCAGGGAGCTCCCTTGTGCTGCTCTGCTGAGGGAACGGAACCAAATCACAGTGGGATGAGAAGGATGACTCAACTCGTGTCTGAGTTCAATGAGTACAGCCCTGCTTATAAAACACCAGCTCCAGGAAGGTGCCAAAAGAACCATGCAGGCAGCCATATGCCTTTTGCAAGCTCCTTGTTCTGCACCTCACGACTGCCCTTTTACATAAACAAGAGTTGTTAAACACAAAAGGCCAAGGAGGGGGATGAAAAGAGATTGCAAAGTTCTCAGCAGTGTTCTCATAGCCCAGTCCCCCCACACTCACACTACAATAGCACATGGACACCCTCCTTCTGTGCCTGCTCATACCAGGCTCTGGCATAGCTGTTGCCTCCTCTTCACCGTTCCTTTCATCCTGCCCTTTTCTCCTTGCCTTTTTTTTTTTTAATCCCTGTGTACTTGTATCTGTCTTCTCCTCCTTTTGATCTTATTTTTTTTAAAAACAGACTCAATGCTTAAGATACATGTTCAACCAATTCAATCCATCAGTGCATTTCTACTGAAGTCTTCGTGATATGCTCAAAACTAGTTAAGTACCGTTAAGTACTCTGTCATGAACCAAGGCAAGTAAGAACTGAAGCGATCGCGCATCTCGTATTGAAAGGCAGTGAATGAGGGCATTAAAATACACCTGAGCAGCAATGAGGACAACCCAGGGTTACATATTAGCAGCCTGCACAACGCTTTGACGAAGTGACACTGTACTTTGCATGTGGTTTAAATCAAGTTTCTTGTGCCGATAACTTTGCTGATAATTTCAGTAGCTGGGATTCAAGGTACTAGTTCAGTTTTTTCATGTATTTAAATACTGAAATCTGTTTAACATGCTTTTGAGTCACAAGCATCAATGCCCCAGACGATGAAGAAGTTTCACGTGTAGTTAATTAGCACAGGCAAACCAAGCATTTGGGCAGTGAGAAATGGAGAATATAAAATAGGAAAGCAGCGAGCTTCATTCAGAACTCTCAAAACAATTTGGGAAGTTGGAAGAATATCATCCAGTGTCACCTCAAAGCCTCATTTAGTAACACAGCTCCAGAGAGCTGGACTATGCTGCCTACAGACATGGACCTCGGCACAGGCCGACGTCAATATGGATTAATAGGACAAAAATTAACAAGCTAGAGAAGGGCAAGTTTGGCAAGTACAATATCTCCTAAAGGTTGGGTGACTGAAATTGGCTAGTGCTTAAAATGCTACACACCTTGAAAGACACTCATCCTCGCACGCAGCCAAAATCCAAACGCTTTCCAGTTCCCCCCGCCTCATCCAGCAACTCACCTTGGGCAAGTACTTGCTTTTCTGGGCCTCGCTGCCGTTACGCACCAGCTGGTTGATACAAAGGTTTGAGTGGGCACCATAACTAAGCCCAACAGCTCCTGATGCACGAGAAATTTCCTCCATCACCAGCACATGGTCCAGATACCCCAAGGCAGATCCGCCATATTCCACTGAAAATAGAAGAGAAACCTCACGTTAACCACCATGGAGAATATCACACATGCACAAGATCCCAGGGTCGGGCTCAGTCTTGAATGAGATCTAAGACACTTACAAGAGAGCTTCTGGTTTTGACCGACACTGTCCCTGAGCCAGGCACCTCTGGCTTTCCCCATCCTCTCTGAATTTCAGTTTTCTTACTTAAAGGCACAGTGATGTTACTTCTTCAGCATAATCAATAATTCACTTTTACAGCATAGTTTTATACATATAACACGCACAAGGATGTGCCTAAAACATGCTATTGACACTTGCACAATAGCGAGTCCTTCTTGTCAACCATCCGTAAGTGCAACCTTAACATTACCTTGAAGATTAAATCAAAGTGGCAACCTGTATTAGGTGAGGGGACAAAGGAACACAGGCAAAGTTTGTAAAGTCCACGCAGGTTTGTCGTAACGAGGACCCCTAAACAAGTGAGGAAACTGCTCAAAAAGTGGGGCACTAGGGACTGTTCTATGCCCACAAATGTGCACTTTTGAGGGGTGGCCAATTCAGAATGAGGAAGATCTGCCAATGTAACTGCTGTAATTCAACAGCAGCAAGAACATGGGTTTCGAGAGAGGATGAGGCGAGACAGAGCAGCACGACCATCGTAACTGGGAATCTAGCGAGGCACACTGAGCCGAGTCTAGAAGTGGTGGTTAAGATGAAAGGCACACACTAGAACAGGGAGAGAGAGAAGGCTGGAAAAAAAGAGAAGGCTGAAAAATGCGTAATGGCCTTGAGCAGCTGACAGCCTCCATAAATATATACATATATATACCTACACACACATTTATACACACAAATACAGTCACATCCCAAAAGAAAAGCTTTGTTCTACAGGCAAGAAGCCAGTGATTGTACTGCTAAGTGAAGAACTAAATCAGGAGGACATAAACACTGTGAAGGCGTTGGGGAGGTAATCCGGGAGCACTTACTCGTCGTCAACATGAATGCTGTACGCAAGCAGCAACAACGGTAAGAGCAAATATGTTCGTGTGCTCAGCGTGACCAAAGAGCTGAGAGCATAACCCAGGCTCAAAGAAGGCTACTGCCCCCAGCTCGTCAAATTAACACGATAGCCACTGGCATTAGGTGCAGTCTTTCCTCCCATGTCACTCATTCTGACTCCTGTCTTTATCTGCAGGGCTCTTCATCCTCTGAAATCACCCCTCTGCTACAAATCAGAGTCTGGGGGTTTACTATCAATATCCTAAAAGATGGGTTTAACAATCTCTCATATATGCCAAAACAAGAGAGTTTTCTATTCATTCCTATAGAGTGGGTGGGTTTGGTGCTATCGCCTCGAGAAAGGAAAGGTAACCGCCTGCTGTAAGCAGTACTGGCCCACCATCGCTTTGTATGGCAAGAGGTACAAGAAAATAAACCTGCCGGACAACTTCTCATGCAATACAAACCATAGTGTCATTTAGAATGATATGACATGCCTGTATTATCGTTCCATGGTAGCTATATATTTGCATTTCTTAGCTCTTTATAAAATAAACGGAAAGTTGCATCAAACCAACATAGCTTTCTTAGTTCTAAAAAGAAAACAAACAGCACTGCTATTTAAAACGCTCCCTTAAAAGACTTGATCCACTGGTGCCCAAAGATGCCATGAAATTGAGCATACGCCCTCATAAGATTTCACATTATCTTCACATCCTAAGTCCCAGTCTCCACCTCCTACAACAAAACCAATGCCAGTAAAGAAACTGCACATAGCTATACAGTCAAAAATAAGGCAAAAAATTCTGGGCATAGGAGGGTTTTAGAGGTAAATCTTTGAGGAAATCAAAAAGGACAGGACTCACGAGGGGATGGCTTATTTATAGTGTGGGAAACTGCTGTAAGCCTCGGGCACAACATCAAAGAAGAAAGAAGGTAAGAGTGAGAAAAAACAGGAGCAGCAGTAAATTGGGAAGAGTAAAGAGAAAGCAAGCAGAAATAGAGACTCTTTCAAGCAGACTCAGTGCCACTGAAAGAAACGCAGAGGCATTATTTCAACGCATTGCTATTCAGCTTGCTTCTGCAGAAGCCTTTGCACATGCACATCTAGAAACACAGACTTTACGATGGGGAAATAAAGGCCCCATTGCTGCTTTTCTCCACTAAGGGCTTCTCCTCATTACACTGCGTTAGGGCATTCAGCATGACCATAGCAGCCTCAGGAATCTATAACATTAATCAAAACACTTTTCAACTAACCTGGACAAGGCTGAATAAGATTTACCCTGATTTTTTCTGACTGGTTGGATGTGGTCAGCTCTCCATTAGCTATCACAGCTTTTCACAGCATTGTTTTATACCCTCTAACTTCTCCTATTAGAGATGGATGTTTGTTCTAGGATACTTTTATCTATAGCTCTCGTTCTTCAAAACTTGCAGCAAACGCTTCATATTGGAGAAGCGCAAACACGTTCAAGTTGCATATGTTGTATCTGGAGAAACCGTTTCTGAATGGTACTTTTAAGCTGTAAAAGGCATTTTGTAATCGTCCGAAAGTCTAAGGAGGAAAAAGGATTCTGATTCAGTGAAGAATAAAAAAGTTGCCAAAGAGAGTTTTTAAAAAACGTGAAGATAGGAGCTTCTGGACAAAAATGGATGTCACATCACAGATAAGGCTGTTCTGAACTGGAACGGGTGAGTTTAGGCAGTCTCTCTTTTCTTTGAAGAGCCACCCACCAGAAGGTAAAAGGTGGGAACAGACTTACCAGGAGCTGTGATCCCCAGAACTCCCAGTTCCCCAAGTTTCTTCCAAAACTCCTGCAAATACAGAACAAGCAATCAGTCCAGACTCGCAGTCAGGGCATCAGCGTAAGAAGTTTTCCCAGGTAGCTCACCAGACACATCAGTTTACCTCATTCTTGTGATATCTCAGAGAGAAATACATCAATACCTTGCCTCCTGCAGCAGCAGCTCCATCCTTTGGACTAATGACCCACACAAACTTAAGGACGTTACTTATGCTACACATGGGAGCAGTTTGTTGAATTCAGTGAAAATTCACAAGCCTAAATTTAATTCTGGAAGGACAGGTCCTAAGATTTAACTCATTGCCCACTTTAAGGAGAATTTTGATGAATTAAAGCCTCCCATTAATTTCAAAAACTGCACTTCTAGGCTTTCATATACTATCTCTTGCTAATGTTAATTTCGGATGTTATGACTTAAATTTACGCTTGTCTTTTACCTCGTGCATCCTCATCACTGTGCTTTGGCAGCACTGCATAGGCCTATCAGCCTGTGGTCGCTACAAATAGCGGTTAGCGTAAGTTATCCATGACTGAAACCCTGGAAATACTTAGAAGAGTTGCTACCAGCTGGCAATTTAAGTCTTCCAGTAAAACAGAAACTGGTAAGTAAAGCCAAGGAGGCCTCCTTGGGAGAGATTAAAAAAAAGGGAATGTTACAGCTGGGGCAGACAGAGGCGCTGCCCACCTCGCAGGCGGTACCAGAAAAGTTATAAAAAGTGACCACAACAGAGAATTTGTGAACACTTCGGACTTGTGAAGCTAAAGGAGCTGACTCCACAAGGGCTGCTCAAGTACAAAACCTGCAGGGTTTCAAGACTGGCAGGACACTAGACACGCACAGGGACTGGACAGCGTTACTGAGCTCTGCGTAGTTGGACACCTACGCTACAAAGTTCGCCTGCTAGAGGACAAGCTGACTCCTCCACTTGCCTATCACCCAGATTTATCGCTCTGGCAACACCACCACTCAAGTGACAGCCACAGGATTCCAGGCACAGAGCTGCCGGCTGACTTGAGACATACACAGCAGCTACGTCTGGCACACGGCATCGCCGCGCAAGAGGGAAGCTATGACATAATGCAGTAGCAAACGATGTCACCAGCGAGGACCACACGTATGCTGGGGGGGCCATCTCTTTGCCGCTGCTTCAGACTGCAGCTTCTCCTCTGCTACACGATGGACACACAGGTGAACGCTTGTCACAGGGCCGCAGCATCAAGCAATAAGATAATTACCAGTGAATAACCTCCAGAGACTTCAAAAAGTATTACTCAACAGCTCTGGATGACATCTGGAGCACCAGACTAAATTTATATACTTAACTTCAAAGCCGCGCATATATCCCTGAAAATGTCAACATCAGAGCTCTGGGAAATCCTAGCAGATGTTCTGAGCTTTTTAAGTCTTGTGGAGCTTATGAAAACCAACAGTTAGATCTCTCATTCTCATCAATCAAACCATCCCGTTGCACAGGATTTGTTGCTTTTATTGTGAAGGCAAGTTTCAGCTCAACAGTCAGACAACTCTACATTTCAGCATTCGCACACACTATTTTCACAACAAATTGGAGAGGAAACTCAGATGTCCAAGAAAGGGTCCTAGCTAGGAGAATACAAAGCACATAGAGCAGGGGTCTGAACAGAGCCAAGCAGAAATACCACGATGAGAGTCCAAACAAGACCACTATCAATCCTTTTTTTTTTTTTTTTTTTTAAATTGCATACTGGCTGGGTTCTGCCCCAGGTTGCTGAAAATTGTTAACAACAGATAAAACAGGAAATTTTAAAAAAAAAAAGTTTTCTCTATGGCTCTCAAGTTTGAAAAGTTAATGCATATGTTCCTGTGGTGCGGACTGGGATTCTTTGTCTGGACTAATGTACAGATCAAAGTACAGACAGGCTTTCACTACCATTCCTTTTAAATGCACACACAAAATACTTGCCCGCATGCCTTTGAATTCATTTTCCTGGTCAATCTGTTGGGCCTTCGGAGCCAAATGCTCTTGACAGAACTTTGTCATGGTCTGTCTAAGCTGGGAAAAGAGATGAGGAGAAACACATACATTACAGCTCATCAATATATTGCCGCCTTCTTCCCTAGGATACTGCCAACGTTCCCCTGCCAGGCGACTCCAGGATCCCAAACCCAGAAGCACAAGACCATAAGGAAATTGATGTTTCAGGTTGAAAGGCCCTTTTGTCTTTTAAAAGAGAAGATACCGATGTATTTAAGGCACTTAAGTTCCTCTCAGCATTTACCTTAACGGTCTTAGCCAACATGAGAGAATGCTACTTAACTACTCCCTACACTAGGGCTTCAGGGGATGTTTTTGGTCAGGGAACTTTGAAAGCTGATGAACAGAGCTTTTGATGTATTATCCCCATCCAGTATCTGCTTAAGGTTTCATTTAATTATATGTAGATGCCTGTAATAAGCATGCATACTAATTAAAATGTGTTAGTGTATCAAGCTGGAACTACCTTAGCTATCCTACTATTTTCTTCAGAGGGAAAATTTGATCAAGTCAGGTATGCTCGTTGTTCCAAGTGTTAAAAATCTCAAAATCTTTTTCTAAATTTTAAAAACTGAATACTTCCATACATGCATTCTGCAGAAGTCTATATGCATACGAAGAAAATATATACAATATCTTTTTAGGTGTTTTTAATATAAAGATCTAAAAACTTTGTCTAGGTATTATGGTAGAGCTTAATAACACCATTTTTCCTTTCGGTTCTTTATTCCTACAAATTAATGCTGGTGCAGGAACAGTCTTAGAGACTGAAAGCCTCTGCTGTATAACCAGAACCTGCAAAAGGGGCAGAAGCAACAAACCAAAATATGCCCAGGCTTCTCTGCCCTTCTCTCAACCCCACAGCCAAAGCAGCCTCTTTTTTACAATTAAAAGGATATCCCAGTTTCCATGGCCACCCAGACTTTGGATTCCAGTACCACCAAACAGGTTTCCCCCTGCTGATTTTATTTTTCTTTTTTTTTACCTTTTTAAACATTAGATAAGTTTCCATTGTTACAAAGTTGACACCAAGAAACTTGAGCATGAAGCTTAAAAGAAAAAAAAAAAAGCTTAAAACCGTAATAATAAAAAAATCTTAATCCATTAGAGACTGAGGGATAGACTCAGACATCCCTGATACTCTAAGCCAGTTTATAAGTTACAGTACTGTTACTTCACAGCTTCGCTAGCGTTACTGAAGATTTATTTCTGATTTTTTCCAGCTTTTCCACCAAACAGATATGAACTATAAGAATATTTTCCTCCTTTTACACCTGCTGAATGTAGAAGCACAAAGTTAATTTGAGCCGATAAGGCTATAAACCATGAACACAAAACCGGTAAAGAATAATTCTGTAGTAAGAAAGAAGCGAGAATGAGTAAGTTTATTTTGTACATCCATATGCTTGCACCGTCGTAATTATCTAGAAAGTCAGGCTACAGCTCAAGATCCGAGGATTACCAAGGAAAAGAGTTTCATTAGCAGAAGCCTGTCTGGACCCACCTCTGAAGACACTACCTTTCACTCCATGCCCTCGGGCAGCAGGGAGTAAGTGCTGTGATGGCTAGCGGTAGCCTGCTGTTGAACACAGGAGAAAAAAGTACAGCTAAGAACTATTATCCTAAAAGTTAGGTCCCGCATTGGGCAAGGGAACAAGCCGGGAGAGCTGCAATGCTTCTTTTGAGAGGATTTGACGAGACCCAGTCCAGCTGTTTCTTTGGTGATCGGCATTTCTGATCAGACAGGCCCAACGGGAATGCAGCGCACTTTTTTTTAATGCGATGCTTCATCGTATGGTGTTCTAGCCCAAAGAGGCGGCTTCCCCCAGTGAGGAAGAGCCCGGGCCGGCCGGGGCTGCCTCCCCACGGCCCCGGGGGAAGGCTCCCGCCGGGCACATGCCCGGGGCGCGCCCCCGCCGCCGGGGCTCGCATCGCCCCCCCTCTGCGCGCCCGGGATAGGCCGGCTGCCCACGGCCGCGGCCAATCGCCGCCCGTCAGCCCCGACACACC
>VYZW01012867.1:36339-63736 GCA_013401315.1 Balaeniceps rex
CCCCCCGGCCGGCCCCGACGCGCAGGCGCGGCCCGGTCCGGCCCCGCCGGAGCGCTCCGCCCTTCGGCCCTCCGGCAGGGCCGGGACAGCGGCCGCGGGAGTAATAGGGCGTCTGCGCACCCTTCCGGCACTTTTAATGGGTTAAAACCACTAATAATTACAACAGCTGACAGACTGAAACCGCCGGGCCGCCCACCGGCGAGGCGTGCGGCGAGAAGGGCCAGGCGAGGCCCCGGCAGGCATGGGAAGAGCAACGGGAGCTAGGAGTGCTTCAGAGGCACATAGCCAGCCGCTGCTGCTCCCCACAAGCGTCCCTCCTGTTCCTACCCCCGCCGGGGAGCTGGGACCTGCTCACTGGTTTAGACCAAACGTAAGAACTAGCTTTGCAAAGTAGAGACCACTGAACTAGGAGCAAAACATCAAAAAAAACCCCAACAAAGCCCAAAAAGACAGTACAGTCCATCCTCGTGCCTCACATAGCCAGGAGCAGCTCCAGCTCATCAAGTATTGCTGAACATTCCTTAATTTCTGCTTGAAAGGAGGAATGCTTCTCCAGGGACCGGTGTCGCCCTTCTTCTGCCGATTTCCACTTGGCCATCGCTGTCTGTGTAGAGAAGTCAGTGCACGCTACGTTTTACTCACACAAAAGTACCGAATAGCAAAGCCTAGTTCTAAAGCAGCTCCAACGAAAGCATTCGAACTCTTCAGCAGGGCGTTACCTGGTAAACTAACATTAGTCTAGCCTGACTGGCATGTCTTTTACCTTTGTTCCTTGAGGAAAATGGCAATCTGTGACCAAAAGTTTATGAAGTCTTATATAATACCAGTTTCATTAATTAGCTCTTAAACTTCTTATCAAGAATTGTAGAACTAGAACTTAATGACTATTTTGGTCAGTATATAGACAAAATAACATTATAGAAGAGAAGCTGCTTGTGCTTGCGTACTTCTTAGTTCCCAGAGAGACTGCCTGAGGTCACTGGTCTGGCAACACTCTCCCAGTTAGACCAAGCGTTCTGAATTCCAGTGTAACAGCCAGACTGGTGGATCTGCGTTCTGCCAGTGGTGCTTACAACCACCTGCACCACAGTCTCGAAAACTCTCGAGAGGAGCTGGTCTAAGCAGAGACAGCTCCATTTCCAGTACTAACGTCCATCTTCACTTTGGAACCAATTTGGTCTAACTTGAAAGCTATCAGTCATTGATACCACTTTCATCTTTGACCTTGTTTCACATTCAATTGTATACAATTCAACTTGAAATGACCGAGATGAGAACTAGCATTGCCCCACCATAAACCTTCCTTTAAGCCCTCTATTTAGAAGGGGAGTAACATACAGTTTCCTTAATGCACATATAAGAAAAGTTAAAAAAGATGAAAACTGCAGGCTTTCACTGTAGTTCATTTGGAAAATAGAGCAGCACTGGGAGGAGCAAAATAACCTTCAGAATCTCACTCAGCACCAAGGGCTCATTACCTGGTTGAGTCTGAAAAAGTCACAGTCTTACCTGAAGCACCTCCTTTTCTTCTGCAGCTGTTTGATTAAATAGCCTCAATTCTTCCATGAGCTTCTCAGTTAACAGCTGAAGAGCCAAAAGGAAAACAGTTTAATAGAATGCAAATAAATGCAAGTCTCAGCAGCTGTTTCCACAACATCAGCAGAAAAGGGCAGTAGCACACAGACTTCTCAAAGCCCATTTAACTGCTACTGCCATTTCAAAGTTTTCTTACTGTCGTCTGCTTCTGGCATTCCTGTGTCTTGTCTTCCTCCTCCAAAATGTTGCTGCCTGTAACTAATTTATGAGATGCATTAGTGAACCTCTAATATACAGATAACTTTGCTTATAAGAACTAACAGCTTTTCAGAGTAAATTTCTACAACAAGAAAGACTAAATTATTTTCAAAGTTTATGAAGGGCAGGGCCGCCTACAGGAAGCAGCTTTTTCTCTTAAGCTGGGAAAAAAAACAAAACAACCCTGGAGTTACAGTAGTATTTCCTTAGCAAGGAAGCAGAGTCCAAATGTCTTATGAACAGTCACAACGGAGGCAGGGGGGGAAAGTGTTCCGAAGAATGAGTACCAGAATGGTACGTGAAATGCATAGTCCTTACCAGGATCAATGTTTCTGCTTTCTAAAATCACCATGCAAGTCTCCTGAAATTTCTTCAGCTTCTCAACTTCTTGTACCAGGCCTTCATTCTCCTCCTTTAACTCCTTTATAGTGCCCTGTCATTAACACAGGTTGTAAGTGAATCAAGTTTCCAAGGAGATTTTCTTCTCATTAGTCAGTAATACTGTGTGATGCTAATGGCTTAACAAGTGCTCCACTAGCACTAAGAATCAGATCTTCCCCTTCTGACTCTACCACCACAGCAAATTAGTTGGTTGCAGACCTTTACTCCTGCTTCTTGACAGGATTAATACATTTATCACATCCACATGTCATTGCAATTGCTATGACAGTTTGATCCTAGAGATAAATTCCTTTTAGGTAATCCTAGCATATCTTTTCTTGTGCTCCCTCTCACATATATAAATAATTCAAGAGTTTGATGCATACAAGAGTGTATAAACATTGGGAAGAAAAGGGCATCTTAGAATCTTTAAGCCACAGCATTATTCCCTACACAGTTCAGATATTACCAGGCAATCGGATAAGCTGATCAACCTCACAAGTTGAATGCAACTCTCCAAGAGAATCAATAAGCATGTGGATTAGGGTGATCCAGCTGATAGCGTCACAAGCTTTTTGAACATTTCATAGGAGGTCTCAAAGGCTCTTAAAGAAATCAAGCTGTGAGATAAGAGGAATGATCACCTCACAGATTAGTAACCAGTTGAGAACTAGGAAATAAAGTGAGCTTTTACAACTGAAGGTTACCAGCAGGGCCTCTTGCACGTGACAGAAACTGTGCTAAGTGTGTCCTAGAGTGATCTGTAGGAGGTGGTGAGTAAGGAGGTGCCAATCCTGAATCTAAACTTGATTCAAGAAAGTCAAATCTTTTGAAACAGAATCCACTGAACAGTCCCAGCTCTCTCAGCCTTTCCTCCAGTCCCTTAATCATCTTAGTGGCCCTTTGCTGGACTGTCTCCAGTATGTCCATGTCTCTCTTGTACTAGGAGCCCAGAACCGGACAAAATACTCCAGGTTTGGCCTCGCCTGAGGCTAAGCAGATGGGAAAAAACTTGCAGAAGAATACAAAGACACTAGAAGATTAGGCAACAATATGACACAATAGTGCATGAAGAAACAAAGTTATATAAACTGAGCCCTGTTTTAAATACTCAGAAGAGAATGAGCTTACTGTCCCTCAAACATAGTGCACAGCAGTGACCAAAATCCAAGTAGAATGTTCTTTGTTACTAAAATGAGACCATGCACATTCCTGAACCCACATCTCCAATACTGTATGCACTTTCACACCACACTATGTGATGGGTTAACAAAGCTAGAAGAGATTGGGCAAAAGGAACAAGGAAATTGAATAGCTTATCTACCATATGTTAGAAGAAAAAGAATTAATAGACCTCAAACCATCAGTGGCAAGTGATTATTTACAGTTTCTCTTGATGTAGCTAGGAAGTATCTGGCAATATCGAGGCCATTTTAATAAAATTTCATGCAAGTGCATAGTTGTGAACTTGAAATATTCTCCTACAATGAGTTTAAAATGGAACTAGAGCTCTGATGACTATTTAACAGTGGTCTGGATGCGTTATCCGTCCAAATACATCTGCAGCTCTGCTGATTTCCAGGTTCTAGCAGATATCATGGGTGTCAGAGGAGAAAACCCAGCCCACCCAAACTCCACTGACTTCTAATGGAGACAGGAAAATGAGCAAGACAGTCCTTTGATCTGACCCTGTAGGGATCAGAATATAAGAATTACTCAATGATTTATTTATTCCCCCCCTTTCCTTACCTGTGCTCCTGTTAGTCTGGAGTGTAGCTGTTGTTTGGCTGTTTCTAACAGCTGATTCTTGGTCTTCAGCTCTGCTTCTAGTTTGTATCTGTTGAGAGGTCTGTAGAGTCAAACATCAAAGATTTAGGAGCAAAACCATCAGTATTACACACCTTCTCTTTTACTTCCACAAACATGCCCTTTTTTGAAGCATTTGCTCTTGTTTCTGACCAAGAGCTTTAATCAGCAAACTCGGCAAGAAAGCTGTACATGGGCGAGAGCTCACCATAACCCTCCAAGAGGGAACACTACTGGATGAGGGCAACTAATAGAAATTTGAGGAAACATACCCTCTTGTAGCTGTCTTCTTTGAAAGCGGTTCCACTTTCTTGGCAGATTTAGGCAACCTTAAAAGACAGGTGAAATACAATTACCAGAAGACCACTGCATTCTTACAGATTAGCAAGTATGTTAGTTTGACAAAATCTGCAAAATGCTAAGCCATCTTTAGGGCATTTGCCAAGTAATAAATCCATCGATATTTTACTTTCATTTACCCTTGGTTTGTAGCTTTGAAGACACCATCCGCTGGAATGTTTGAGCTAAAGTTAAAATTGGGATCTTTGCTGAACTCTAGATCTGCTGTTTTGCCGACACATTGTTTCTTTGAAGGAAAAGCCATTTGCATTTCTGCAAAAAAAAAGACAACAATGAAAACACTACAAGTCTACAGGACATCACCATAATACGCAGAACTACTGGATCTCTTAAACCTTTAATTTGAGGTAAATCACAGTTATATCTGGCTGGAATGGAGACTTTAAGGTAGCAATGACTAAGGACAGTCTTCAAACTTCACCTGGGATTAATGGTTCAGAACAAGCCACAGATAGCTCAGATGGCAGACAGAGTTAAAACATAGTTACCAGGCTAGCACTAATGAGAGAAATTTTGAAAGCGGTAATACTGGCATGATAATAAAGGAGGGCTCAACATCAAGCAGGCAGCATGCCACAGGGTTCCAAGCAAAGCTGTTTGGTACTGGAAGCAAAACAAACCCAGCCCACTTGAAACTCTCAGTTAAGAGAGCTTCACATTTCAAGTCTCTGTGAGTAGATACACTTCTAAAATAACACTATAGAGAACTAGCTTTCTATGTAAAGTTTCTTTGGCTTTAAGCCACAGCTGCTTTGAGTATATAAAACTTTGTTCACATAGTGGGTTTAGGAAGCTTCTCCCCCCCCAGTTAAGTATTTTTTAAATGAGACACCCATAAGAACGTTTACACTAAGTAACATGGGAGTTTCCACTGACACAGACCAGCTCCCATGTTTTCAATATCAATCCTGGGTGCCTCACATTTCTAAAATGCTGTAAGTAGTATCAAAAGACTTATAGAAGTGAGAGCTTCTGAAGGAAAGCACCTTTACCCTCCATGGGCCGCTGCGCTCCGTGAGCGGGAGATGCCCGCTCTTCAGGCCCAGCGCTGGAGCACACCTCACCGGGCCGAGCTGCGACCCGGCGAGCAACGGCCCTGCTCGGGGATGCACGTTTAGCAAAAAAAGCGTTAGCCGGAGCCTTAAGTAGAGACAAACCGGTTGAATAAGGCCTGTAATCAGACTTCGCAACGGCCACCACAGACCAGGGCAGTACCGGAGCTCCCTGACACCACCCCCCACCCGCCGCGGCCTAACCCGGACACCCGCCCTCCGCGCCCCGGTGCCCCAGGGCAGAGCCCGCCTGCCCGCCCTCCCGGAGAGGGTACGCACCCGCGGGCGGGCCGGCGCGGTGCAGCGCGCTGTAGACGGGAATGCGGGAGGACTCCCCCTCCATGGCAGCCGCGCTCCCCCTCCGCCGCCGTTTGAATCGAACCCGCCGCCAAACGGCTGCCCGGCCCCGCGCATGCGCAGGAGCGCCCCCGCCGGCTGCGCGCAGGCGCAGTGCGGCCGCTCGTGCTGCCCCCCCCCCCCCCCCCCCCGGNGCGGCTGTGGCGCGGTTTCCCCTCGCAGCCGCCCTCAGGGGAGCCGGCCGCCGGTGGGGAGGGCCTTCCTTAGCGGCCGCTGCCTCGCCCTGTGGTTCGAGCACTCGAGGCCCGGAGCCCTCAAGGCCTCTGTGGCCTTCGGGGCGGGGAATCTGCACCGCGGAGTCCTCCCTGCTGTGCCCTCAGGCCGCCGGTGCTGCTGCTGGCGTGTGAGGCGGTTAGAATTGCCCTCCCACACCGTAAGGGGAAAGGAGGCATCTGTATAAAACCCTTCCCGACTTCCTTAGATGTTTTTGCAATGCTTCCTCAACCCGGTTTGCCAAATGGGTGAGAAGCCCCTCCAAACAGTAATGTGAAAATCTCCTGTGTGGAGAGGGTTTCAGTCAGCGTCGGCTCGCGGCCCGAGGGCAGCTCTGGTTGCCAAAATAACCCACCTGAACGCCCAGCATGAGAACTGCGCTACGAAAACGCAAACCTGAAATAAGTTGTGTATTTCAAGCAGGGTTATTAGGTCTAAGCGCATATTCCTCATCTACATGAGGCAGTCATGGCCCGTCTCCCACAGAGCAGAGCAAACTACTTGTGGGTGTCAGAGGGAGCGAATCTTTTTAAGATGTATGCTTTCATTTTGGTGATCATATTGGAAAATACATTAGACACTTAAAAGATGAAGAAAATGAGCCATGGTGTTCTTGGTGAAAATGAAGCATCACACAGATTTAGGAAAGTTTGTCATAAGCATTTATTTTACGTCAACTTTTATAGAGAACGTTTTTCAACAGATAAAGGCAAGGAAGTGTTTGTTTTCCTGTTTGTTTCTGGTAGAGAAAAAAAATGTAAAATTCAAGGTTCACCAGATACACAAATTTTAAAAAGTTACATGTTTGTAGGGAATGCCTTGAGTGGAAACAAGCTATGAAGACGACACACAAAGCACCCGAGTCACTGAGGGGAGGAGGACACTTCTCTCAAAGGTCAAATCTCACACTGAAAATCTTTGGCAGTACTAGAATTTCTTCTGATAAAACAAACTGAGATCGATACTGAAAATAGATTTGGGCTGGATTCTGCAGCCTCCTCCATGATCAGTAAGGGACTGTATCAACTCAAAAGTCTCAACGAGATCTTTTTATAATATCTGAACTATTTTGATGAGATCTGTGAACCTGGACTTCACATAAAGCAGTTTCTGACTCAGAAAATGAAAGACTTTCTTTTTTTTATTAACAATACACTCTTCACTTGATATCTAGATTTTCAATAGCTCTGGATTTGGGGGTTGGATTTTTTTTTTTTAACATGAGCTCTCTTTCTCTGTTGTTAAATATCTGGGGAGATTTGCCTCATTATTTCTCTCCTATGTGACCTTGACAAGAAAACAAAATCTAATCACCTTGTGGGAAATGACAAAACAGGTTTACTGGATAAGTTTTGCAGTACAGCTGTGAATATGGCACCAGACACTGGAAGGTCAAAGGGCTTGTACTCCATCAAGATTGATCTCACATCCTCTCACTAGTTTCAGATTTGCTGGTTCTGTGAAAACACAGGCATTTGCACAGCTGAAATACTAAGAAATAGTCTCAGCTCTAGGAGAGGTGGGAGGAAAAAAATGATATTTACAGTTCCAAGGAGATTTCGACTTCCCCTTTCCGTAGCAGTACAGTTTTGGTTTCTGCAAGGTTTCAACTGTTGTAACCAGAACTTTGTGCGCTAGATCGTTTGATCCAAACATCAGGCATGTCTGGCTGGCTGTTTGGTAACACAACCGGGCCTTCACTCCCCAATCCAAATCGATTTTTCCACGAAGAGCTGTTCTGCTGCGATGCTGCTGGAGAGATATCAAAGACAGTCTCCCTCAGGTCCAGCCGCAGGGTATCTCTCTTCCCGTTCAGGTAACCTCTCTCTGCTTGGCTGTACGAATCGGACAGCTCTAAGACATCAGGACACGAACTGGCTGATTCAGCAAGCTTTAGGCCTTGCTCAAAATCACTAATCGATGTCTCGCTGGAGATGTTCAGCATGTCAAAAGAGCTGCCAAGAGAACAAAGGCATCTGTGAATTTTGTAGATGTCAGCAGCAGGGAGATGGCTGTTGTCTGAGGTATAATCCGACTGCTGCTGGGCAGTGTCACTAGAGCACTGTGATTTGTTGAGCTGCCCTTCTTCTTTCATGCCAGCTGGCTGGATATGGTCCAGCCCAGACCCATCCCAAGCTTTTGGACCGTACTTTCGACATCGACAATCTCGGCAGAGTCTCTCCCTGTAAATTTCTCCTTCTGAGCTGCTGTGCTTGTACGGAGAGGACGTTTGCAAGGCAGGACACTGGCACAGGCCAACCTGCTGGTCCCCAAGGGTCACCTGCAGATTCTGTCTCTCTCTTTCAAGGGAAGGGTGCATTCCTATTCTGGGGCACCTGTTGTCTTCAACTTGTGTGTCTTCAGAGAGCACTGACGGCCGGTTGGACAGCTTGCTTGTGGAAGTGCTGTTGTCAAAACTGTCGCTGAGTTTTCTGGACAAGGGCTGGAGCTCGTATTGCTCATTTGCAGTGTTGGACTCCTGGACTTTCCGCAGCCGGTTTTGCTTCTCGCTCCCCCCACAGGCAAAGCTTCCGTTCAGCCCGGAGTCATCAGAATAGTCTTTCATGGTGTGGGCACAAGGCCAAAGGATCTGCCCACAGTTCTTCTCTGGGCCGAAGAAGCAGCACAGTGACTGGAAGAAGAAGCTGGCAAACCCACAGCTGATGCACTTGATCATCATGATGAATATCCCCAACTTCCTATATGCCAGGACTGTCGCAGGCAACATAATGACCCCTGCAGAGAAGAGAGCAGAAGCTGCCATGGCTGTGGCACAGCTCATCTGCTTCAGGGAAAAGGCCACTCGGCTCAGGCGGTCAGAATGGGGGCACAGATGATAGGAGATGCAGTAGTTGACGGTAAAGTCAACGGAGAGACCTACTGCAGCTGAAATGAAGAGAGACTCCACTGCGTTGAGCTGCCACTCCAAGAGGACCAAAAGGCCAACGGTTACCAGGACAGTTCCCGCGATGGCAGTAACAGAGAAAATGCTAAGGAGAACGTTCCAGGTAGTGAGCAGCAGCACCACGAAGGAAATGGCTATGGAGAGCCCCATGACCACCATCGTTTCTGTGCCGAGACTGTGCTGGAGGTTGTATAGCTCCAGTTTACTGGTAAACCATCCATTCTGAAGCCCCACGGGGGCAGTTTTCATTTCCTCTGTTACCCAGAGGTTGATTTCCTCGTAGAATTGTTTGGCTTTGCTGTAGTTGAAGCTATAGTGATAAATAGTTTGAAACTGCAGCACTAAGGCAGCGAGATTTCCCTCCCCGTCAAACCTGAGGCCCAGATCGTACGTTTCTGCCTCTTCCCTGCCTTGTTCCAGGAGCATCATTTTGATGCAGTGTAGGAAGACTTCACTTCCGTAAGGGAAGGAGAACTGGTTGCAGCAAAGGTTGAAACTGTGGTCTCGCTGGGAGCACTGGCGACTGTCCATCCACCTGAGGAACTCCTCCATGAAGCACACAGTAGATTTCTGCTCTGCATCAGGGTAATAGAAAGTTTTGTTCTTCACTTTTTGGCAGAATTCGAGGAGCCACTTCTGGGCATCAGGGTTTTGGATTGTGAAGGTGACGTCTGTCACTAGAGTGCCGTTGCTTTTTGGATTGAAATGATCCCCATTATCCACAGGCAGAATGCCCCAGACTATCGTGACAGGCATACGCTGCCCTTCTCCATGCTCCAGCCTCTCAAACATGAACTGGTGGCAGTACTCAGAATCATACCTCTCAAAGGGGTGGCTCAGTCTAAACACCTGGACAGATGACGTCTCGAGAGTCGGGAGTTTGAGTTTTGGGTTGGAACAGGAAATGTAGGCACCTCCTATCGCTAAGGCAGCAAACCAGCAGATCCAGATGTACCGAAACTTGATGACCCCACAAGGCAGCAGCTTTTCAAACAGTAGCTTGGAGGTTTCAGACAGCGTGTTCTGGAGACCCCTGAGAATGTAATGGAGGGAGAGAGCGACTCTCTTGTGGCCAGTGTTGTTCCAGTAGTCTTCTGGCTTGTAAATGCAGGTCATTGCTACGTAGCGCTCATACAGCACAGCCGAAGAAGGAAGCCACGTCATCATGAATACCAGATTCACCAGCACGGAGGTGCCCATGTAAATAGCAAAGCAGCGGATGGCTATTATATTGCTAATGTAGCTGGCGTAGAAGGCAGCGCTCGTTGTGAAGCAAGATGCCAGCATGAGATACGCAAAATGGTGCATGGTTTGACTCACCCACTGAGAAAGCCCAGCGGAAGGGTTCTGGTTCTTGCTGAGGTTCCAGAGGTCGAAGAAGACAAAGGTGTGGTTGGCACAAATGCTGCTGAGAATGATGACTGCTGTCAGGTTTACAAAAGGGAAATAGGTGAATCTGAAGGCCACCTTGTACAAGAAGTAGGAGATCATTAAAGAACTGACCACAGCGAGCAGGACCATCAAGGTAATAAAGACTGAGCGTAAATAAAAAGAAATGCTTAGAAAAATAGCTAATATTGCCAGGACTGGATACTTAGTATCCAGTAAAAGATAGTGCTGGAATAGTTTCTGTTTAAGGCCCAGGTCCATTCCAGTGATAGATGTATAGTTATCAAACAGATCCCAGGATTCAAGATTGTCTAAGTAGATCCCCATCATAGATGCACCTTTCCTTGTAGGCAAAAACAGTAGGCTGTATTTGAGAGATGGCACTTGGTACTCCATTGTCTGGGGACTAAGAAAGTCTCTGTCGACCAAGAAGTGAAGAAGCTGGTAAATGGCATTGAAGCGGGTACATTTTTCTGGGACTTTGGCACACTGAGAGTGTTTCTGTCTTACAGTCTCAGGACCTATGCAAGACGGAGTGAGGATACCTTTGTGGTAGTCTGGAGCACAGGCACGAAGGAGGGCCAGGGTATGGGAGATGTCTCCTTGGGTTATCTCCAGGCATGAAGACCTGTTGTACAGGACAGCAATGTAGTTCCCCAGAGACCAGCTTGGGCAGCATTCGTTGGCTTCAGTACGCTGGCAGAGGTCTCTAAAGTGAACATGTGAGCGTATCTGAAAAACAGACGAGGGAGCATCGCGTCACACCCTCTCTGCACACTTCATCTTGCAGCCCCAGTGTTCCTTGCTCCTTGCAGTAATCTTCCCCTCCAGGTGTACCAGCCCATGGCTCGCCCTCCTCCCAATGACAAATTGCAAATACTAAAGCTGTTGAAACATGCCAGCCTTTTGCAAAAATTAAAGCCTGTCCGTTATTTATATTTTATAACTTCTGATTTGAAAATTTGGATCCTATGGCAAACACAGCTAATCCAATTAAACTTCCCACTTGCAAAACTTGCTGTCACAGTCTCCAAGATGATAGCTCCATTTCGGTAATTAGGTTCTGCTGCCCAAAATTCTCAGCAGCTTCTGATGGACACCTCTAGCTTCTGGGCCAAGCTCTTGTTCAGTGTCCCTTTATTCTTGTTTAATGGCAGCTGTACTTTGCAGCTGGACTTTAGTGACAGCTGGAATCATCCATGTATTGCTAAGTAGGTAAAATGCTTTGGAGTCCTCTAGGCTGAAACCTGTTCTGTAGCTTATGTTATTTTTGTCTGGCTTCCTTTCAGCTAGAGATTAAAGATTACAACAGTCAGAAAAGAGACAGCATGTATATATGTTCTTCCTGACATTACTAACCTTGTCTTGTTCAATTTGACACATGGACTGAATAGCTTGCAAATTCCATAAGCTCCCAGCAGTTGTGGACATAAATACCAGCTGGGAATAGCTCTTTTCTGAAATAAAGAAGAAGAAATAAAAAAAAATTAAAAAAAGGATTAGGTAATGAAGATGAATCAGCCAGGCTGTTTGGAGTAGACTCTCTGTGCATAGGAAAAAAAAAAAAATGTACCGCTGTCTATACGACTGCTATGGAGGACTCACTGGAGGGAAGCAGGTCACAAAGATAGTAGCTTGTAGTGAGTGGTAGCACCTGCCTTGTGTGATCCGACCTCTGCTCCTCGCCCAGCTGTCAGCAGCAGGAGAGCAGCGTTGGGGCATTTTCAAAATATGCCCTCCATGCTGCCAGCATGCTTTTAGTGAGTGTTGGCATCTGCTTCTGCACCCCTGTTACAAAGTGAGGGGCTCGAGTTCAGCTGGAAACTCCCAAGGACCTGAGGGTTTGGTGTTTGACTGGTTTCAGAGGCGGAGTAGAGGCAGGGAAGGGAGTAAAAATATCTGCATGCTGTTCCTCTTTCTTCTACTTACTAGTGTCCATTTTGGGACAGATTTGGGGTGTCTTGGAGTTTTCCTCTTTTTTCTCTCCAGTTTTTACCGCCACTTACATTTTTCAAGAAGAAAAGGAACAGAGAGGGAGTGGGAACAGACAGGGAGTGGGGCATACGCTGTTTCTTCAGAGTATTCACTTTTGATATGGGTAAATGGTGAAAACATTAGTCCTTTTACTGGTGCTTTTAAGGCATATTTCTAAAAGGGAAAAAGAAGTATGGAAAAAAGTTAAGGAGAAATTACTCCTCTCCAGAATTTCAGAACAAGCTTTTTCTAACCACTCAGTTATGAAGTGCTGGAAGATCACTATCCAAAAGGTGGCTTGGGTTCCACAGGGTGGTATTGTATGTGCTGCTTCCTTAGAGCACTTTCAGAACATTCCCCTGTGTCCTAAACCACTTTGACAATTCTGTACGCTGTTGAGTTCTGGGTGTGTAATACTTCTACCCCACCAAGATTTCACTTACCTGGGGGGCCACAAAAGAATCCGTCTGCTCCGTAGATTTGTTCCACCATTCTGCGTGTCCTTGCTTCTTGTTCTCCCTGAGCACCCTTCTGTCCTCTGCTAATGCCAATGTCATCATAGCTAGCAAGAGATCAGATTATTTGTGTAACTAGAGATCATCTGGCTATGATGAGGCCTTCACTGACAAGGCTCTGGTGCCACACATGACACTGCTGGAGCAATAAAAGTCATCATAGTCTTGAAAGAGCATTGCTTGGATGGGAGCTTTTCGATATTGCTAGACCATGCCCCTTTATAGGGAACTGCATGAGGCTAAGTGAGAAACTGCATCCCCTTGTGCAGACATGCTGAGTCGCCTCTGCAGTCTCTTAAACAGTGAAGTAAACACATGAGGAGTTCAGAGCCTAATTCCCGCTTTCCAGAATAGGGAGCCCAAGTCAGGGCAAACAGACTAAAGTCTCCAGTGCCTTGGTTACTTTTAAGTGTAGCATATATGTTGTAATTCACATAGCTACGTTGGACCGTTCAATCTACAACTTTACAGCCAACATCTTCCTCAACCCCCCCAAACCAAACTCAAATACCTTTTCTTCTCGGCATAGGGAGAAAGGGAAAAGGTCTTCTTGTAGCCTGTATGGCTCTCTACGTTCCTCCACACAACGAGCTTTCTGCCAATGTCAGTATCTCGTGGCTCAAAACCCTGCAGCCAAGCAAAAGGGTTTCGTCATCAGCTTGCATTTTAGTTTAGCTTAGCTTTCCTTAATCCTCCTCCTAGACACAGAAACTATATGAGATTATTACTGCAACTTGGAGAGATACACAAATTGAATTTTCCCAGGAAATACTGCATCCCAGAGCTGACAGAAAAAAAAATTTCTCCTTTCCTTTCCTTTTTGGGCAAAGATGGCTACAATTCTCTCTCCCTGATCTCATGAGACTCTTCTCCTCCTCTTCAAGTAAAATAGTCACTTACAGAAATGGGAGTCATTTTCCTCTTCCTGGACAAACTCTAGTCTAGTCTTATTTTCTCAGGATTCTTCCGTTAATGAGAGACAGGGATGACTTCAGAAAATGTGGGATCCTGCATGGAAAACAGGACCCTGTGCAGCAGTGCTCAGAACGGGGCAGTCTCTCCATCTCCAGAGCCTCACACACAGGCTGTAGGAGCCAAAGCCAGATCCTCCATCCAACCTCCACCCAGCCTAGCTAGTCCTTTTGGGCAACCCCAGCCTTCCAGCAGTGGAAAGGGAGCAAAAGGAGCAATCCCAGTTTGTGCTGGCAGTGTCTCCACACCAGGGTGAGGGCACTAGTGCGAGTCCACAGCATTGCTGAGAGATGGGCTGGTGGCTGCCACTGGCATAGGCGCTGCTCTTCCTGTGGTGTCAAAGAAACAGCAAATACTGTGCATTACTCTGACACATTTTGTCCATTCCGAAGGAATCTTGCTTTGGTTGCATGCTGTGAAGATGTGGGTTAAGGACAGCAGATAAACATGGTCATTTTTTCTAGTGGCTTTAATGTCCTCCTTGATTTACTGTCCTGCCTCGCTGCCTCTATCTGCAGAGAAGGAAGGAAGTAAAGTCTCATTTTATATGGCAGAAAGAATATATCACTGGTTGGCCTGTGGATTCTCCTTATGTTCATGTGACGTATCATCTGTAGGGACTTACCATTAAGGGTTCTGAAAAGTCAGGTAAATTTCCAACAAGCAGGCCAGCTAAAGTGCAAACCACAGCCGTCACTGAACACAGCACCAGGACGGCTATGGGCCACTCCGCGATCATTTGAGAATAACTGGAATCAACAGGAGAAGAAAAAATGCAGCTGTTAAGGCGCTTCTGCTATTAGCACGAAACCTGCTGTTGAACCAATGTAGTGCTAGTGAAAGGAAGTAAAAGAATTAGGGCTTTCTGGTTTGAGCGTTTATTTATTGAAAAGCTTAGAGGCTCTAGTACAGCTATTAATGAACATATTATACCTCCAACTGGATGTTTGCAGGCAATTCTAATTAACTCGGGTAATTACATTTTGCCTCCCTACATTTTCCTGCTTTTTCAATCAGAAATAATAAAAAACAGACTCGTGTCCGAGGGCAAAATGAAGCTTTAAATATTTAACTTAAAAGATTGCATTTAAAAAGAGCTTCTTCCTTTTTTTTCCCCATTGTGCGATCAAAGCTAGCAGCTGCCTAACAGTTTGGCCTGCAGATTTTCAACCTGTAGACCCTGAGAAGTCTTTGGGCCATTCTGAAGGGTCCCCTAAAGATAACTAACTCAAGCACGTCCGTTGTCATTGGTCTAAATTCACTCACTATATAGGGGCCTGCCTTACTGTTGGGAAATGTGTGGACATCTGCACAGCAAACAAGGATGAAAACGACCGATCTGATGTGTAATAACCGATGTTAGGATTGCCAGCAGCATTCATGGAGTGGACAAGTGGCTTCTGCATCTGCAGGATGAGCAAATCTCACCCTGGTATCAGCCTCAAAACCACACGCTGAACCTACGACAAGAGCATCTGCAAAGGCAGCAGACCAGTTTTCCTTCAGGGTTTGGAGAACACACACAAGCCCGCAGGCCAGGGCTATGCCTGGAATACCTGTTGGTGTGGTATGGTGGCACACACATTTTTAATGACATTTCTATACAAACAAAACCCTTGCAGAGAAGCAGCTTACTCTGGCCAAAACTCTTGCCAGTTACTTTTGTTCTCAAGAGCTGGTCTAAAATTTTCCATCCAAGGTCTGTTTATCTTTTGGGACAAACTGTGTCTCCTATAGGATGATCCATCAAAGTTACTATCCCACAATTTTTTACCACTGCAGGTTTTACTGCCTCAAGATTTTTGTCTTCCTCAAAAATATCTGTTGAGATACAAGATAACAGAATGGTTTCCTGCTCTTGTTTGGCAGGTTCTAGGTATTTCTTCTGTATTCTGATGTATTTCTGAAAAATAAGAAATTCTTTGTTCAAAAATAGTTGGCAAATATTTGAGCTTCACGGGGAAGTGAAGTATTTATGAACTTTAGCACAGCTGTGCCAGTGTGTATCAGCCTCGAGGTGTAATGTTCCTGCTTGCCTGCTCTTTTGCTGCTCTTGCCTCCAACTTCACTGAGTCAAATAATGCAGCTATATCTCACAATGAGAAATCATCACAAGCCCTTCAAAGAGCTTTTCACATGAGTTTTGGTCAGGCCTGGTATTTTTTAAAATTTAAGACTGCCTTATCAAGTTTGTTTTCATAGGTGAAGTCTTTGCTATGAAAATGAACAAAAATTGCCCCTTACGCGTTAGAGTGTCTCATTTCTGGAGGCTGTTTTGGGTGATTCCATGTCCAATTACCAGAAAAAAACCCCAAAAAACAGAAGAAAAAAAAGAATCAGCTGCAGTATCTGATGATGGAAGATACCCAAACCTTCCAGAAAAAATACTTTACAAAAATCAGCTTTTAAACAGAAGTTGAAAGCAATCAAATTATTTCAATTTTGAGAAATGTATTAAAAATCCTCTGTCTTTTGAAAAGGTGAACTTATTTCATGGATGGGCTATCCTCCTGATCGCTCATCTGGTGGACCAAGCTGGATTAATCCTATATATATATACACACACACACACAAAGGACTATTTTTTTTATACATATATATATATATATATATATATAAAAAGCTGTCGTATGGATTAGAGCCAGGCACCTGCCCCAAGAACAGCTATCAAGACAGTGTTGCTATTCATTAATGCAGGTTAAATTGATCTCACAAGCACACTGAGATTTCTCCCGGCGGATGGGAAGCCCTGAGTGGGGAGTGCTGACCTTGGCTCTGAAGCTGGGCCTGCCAGGGATGTCACCAGCGATAATATTCTGCAATTCCTAATAGCAGGGTAGGAGAGCAATGATAATGGGGTAGAAAGACAGGAAGCTTTTGATATTAAACATACCTTTTTGGCATCCTGAAAGCTTTGTCATGTCTGCAGGCAGAAAAAAAAAAAGATGCGTTCATTTGTTATTTTCCTACGAAGCACAGTGCTGGGCTGTAAAGCACCAAGCTGAGCCATTGCTGCAAGAGTACTGGCACTACATGAATTCGTTTAATGAATAACAGAGTATTTTCCTCTCCGTTGGCATTTTAAACAAATAGGATGGGAAGACATGTAGTCACTCCTCATTTTTGCCCCTCTAAGAAAACCCTGTAGAAAGTAATGGATATTAGCAATGTAATCCCATAGAAATTGCACTGCAACTCTATCCATGAAAATCTATCTGGTTTAAGTGCTTTCCTACTGAATTTTTAAATTGTTTCTTGACAAGAGCATACCTCTTTATTAAATTTCATCAGTTGGGCTAGCAATGCCTATAGATAGTTTTTATTTCCTGTTCAGCTCAGCAAGGATTTTCCAAAACTGTGGTTCTCATTTGTTTCCTGGGCCCTTCCAAAGACAGCGTTTGTCCAGTCTGGAGGAGCAGAAGGCCAGTGGAGCAGCTCAAAACATTTTACCGGGGTTTCCTTCACAGAGGAGCATTTGTCATTCCCACTTATAGGGCTCTGAGGAAGAAAATACAGAAGCCATCCCCAGGGGATCCAAGGTTACGTTTGTTAAAGAATCCCTGAGGGCAAGCTTTCCACTGACATCTTAACAGAAAAGCTGCACCTCAGTGGGTCACCATATCTGAAGGACCTTTCATTCTGCTCTCCGTTTCCACTGAAATATCCCCTTGAAATATGCCCCAGCCCGGCATGGGCTTGGATTGCAATGCAGCTTCCAGCGAACTGCTCCCAGCTGTGGCTTCCTCCTCTCTCTGGAGCCATGCCAAGCTCAGCTCATTGAGTGCTCCCTCCTGCCTCCACCCTCCTTCTACGCTCTTGGCTTAAACTGGGAGAAGGTCCTGCTGCACTCCAATATCCGTGTGGGGCAGATGGCCCTGGGTCCCTGCTTCATGCCGGGCAGCCGACTGGTGACCCTCCGGCAGCTCATCCTTCCTGGCAGGTTGCTATGAATAGAAGAAATGAAAAAGCAACAGAGAAGAGTTCCCCATGGAAGAGTCGCTCTCAGTGGCACATGTAATAAATGATATGGTGTTTTCATCACGCTAACGCTCCACAGGTTTGGGAGAGAGGGGAGCAAAGAAAAATCCTCACCAAATTATTAAAGATCGGTCTCTTTCTGGCAGCGCACTGCCCGTCCTGTGCTAATTCTCTCACAATAGCTTCTCAAGCAGATTTGCTTGGATTAAAAACCCCATTCTAGCGTTATTATGTTATCACTTTTCTGTCTGCTACTGCTGCGCATTCTGCCAGGGATTTGCAATCCAGCTGCATTTCCTACTTAAATAACCTGTTACAGAGAATGTAGTTGACAATTTTGTTGATAGCATACGAGCTAAAAAGGATCCAGGCTCCACTCCTCTGACTGCAATTGCTCTACACTGCAAACAACAAGCAAATTAAATCCTCTGTTAATGGCTAGAAAATGAGCCCATAAAGGGCTTTTGTGCCTAACCCTGCACCGCTGTGCAAAGGCAAGGAAGGAGTCCTGTGCCATCTTTTATCGGACTTTGGTGACTACTGCTGTGGTAGCAAAGGGCTCGTGGTCTTTAGTGCCAACAGTGGACTCCAAAAGGCACACGCAGCAAGGATGGATGATGCTGGCTGGAAGGGGCAGAGGTTGTAGCTCAGGCTGTTGGGGAAGCCCATCCTGTATGCATCCTTGCAACGCTGCTCAAGAAACATCCACCACCCGAACGAGCCACTGGGGCACTCTGCACGCAAATGGAGTTTGCCCAATTCTGTCATGGACAACACAGAATTTACACCCTCATTGCCACCCAACCTGGAAAACCAAATAGTCTTCCCCACTTTTGTATTTCTCACTGCTCAGCTGTAGCCAGTGCTTACCCTCTGCTGCCTCTCCCAGCACAGGCAGTGGCTTCAGTGGGGACAGAAAAAGAAATTAACTCTGCTCTTATCACTGAGCGACTCTGCCAAGATAAAGGATTAGCCAGCTGGATGTCTTGCAGTGCAAAAGGGGAAAATACAAAGATCACAGAAGATGGGCATAATCAGAGCTGCATGATCTAGGAGCAACTGAGTGACCTTGGCTTTACCCAGTGAGCCACCTTGAGAAGCAAATCTTGCCTCTCCCTGGTGTGGGAATGGCCGCTCTCTGTACGCTTTCCACAGGGATGGAGAGAGCAGACTGGATCCCTCCGTGCATTTTGGGGCAGCTGCTGTCCCAAACTGAAAAGCAAAGCCATGTTTTTGTGCATCCCCTCTCAGACCCTTCTCATCCCCTCCCGCTTCCCACCACGGAGTTCAGGAGATGCTTTTCAGAAGCCCCAGAGCTGCTCTCCATGTGCCTCTTACCTGACTGTTACAATGTGATGCTGCACCGGCCGTTGCTGCCCGGGGGACCAATGTTTCCAGGGGGTTTCTGAGGCCTCGTGGTGGGAAGCTGGCATGGGATCACCACTGGAAAGGTGGGAACACAACATGGGCCTCTCGCCGTGCCCGGGGAGCGGGGGCAGGCCGTAGCTGCCTCGGGGCTCCTGCTGGTTGCAGGGGTAATACAGGTGATGCTGCTGCGAGTCCTGGGAGCTTGATGGCACCTGGCCATTGGACTGGGTGGAGACTGGCCCAAGTGTGTGGCTGGAGGAGGGCAGGTGGTCTCCCCCCAGCCTGGGGGACGCAGGAATGGGGCAGTGATGGACCGGGCAGATTCTTTCCCAGGAAGTGCCACTGTAGCTGGGCTCGGTGTTCCCGATCTCTGGCATGGCGAGACAGGTCTGGCAAGGTCCTGCATTTTGTTTTTCTCTGTGAGAGAAAATAAAGGTATGGTAAAACGGCAGAGCAGTAGAAGGGCTACGCAGGGGAATCGCATCCTGCAAACTGGAGACTCTCACAGGCCTCCCACATAACACAAGATGTAAAACCTCACCCACCATTTGCTGTACCAAGAGCCAGTCTCAGGGCTGAACTGGATTATGCTTTTTATAAAGACATCCACGACTCACTCGGGGATTCCAATGGATGGAGAATCCATCACATCTTTGTGCGTGTTGCTCCAACATTTTGAAAAATTGGGTAACATCCCCTCAAACAATTCTCCAAGATATTTCACTGTGGAGGGGGCAGAACACACTGGCTGGTGGCAAGGGCAGGGTCCTAACTCAGGACCACAGAGTGACTGCAGAGATCTGGGGAAACGGAAACCAAAGGAGACTGCATGTGAAGAAGACACTCAATTATCTGTGCTTCTTGGGAAGATGAATTTGTTTGATTGCTCTGCAGAAGGACTGGCTCTGCTCCACGTTGGGATAGTAGGAGAGTGAATCAGCCTTGGCACTAAAAAAACTGACAGTGAACCTGATGGCTGTGATGGTGTAAAAGGGGCTTCAGCCTCCAGCCTGGCACATGCCCTGATGGCTCCCATGTCCTGCAGACTCTCCACTGGCCTCTTCAGGATCATTTTAGACATACATCTCCCAAGGATGTCAGCAGCAGATATTATTGGTCTTGGTATGCAGGAAGGGGATGGACTAGGATCTCTCAAGATCTCTTGAAGCTTGACTTTCCTCTGACTGCTCAATTTACTGAGACAAAACATTTGCAGACTTCAGTTCCCAAGTAATGAGGTCTCTGCAGGATATGCTCGCTTCTCTCCAAGGAATTTCAAAAATTATTCCATTCCTACAGTTCTTGATTTATGGAACCTGAGGGATTTTGCTAGCTTGGAGAAAGTTTGAATAGTACTTTGAGGGACTGGGTAGTCTGTGTGACACCAAAAAACCCTTCACACACAATAGACTGAGGTCACACTGACCCCCAAAATGCCTTAGGAATTGCTGTCTCAAGAGATGTCGCTGGTCAGGGGGTCGGAGCTTCAGCAGCACTGTGCAATCTGGAGCTCAAAAAGAAAGCGCAATATGGAAACACCAGTAGTCTCTGGTCCTTGTTCAGAGCACGTGCCATGGTGTGTGTCTACAGCTGACTTACGTGTCTTGCCCTAGTGTCTGGCATTGAGGATTAAGTATGACGAATGACTCGGGCCAGCTAGAATCGCAAAGTGTCTCAAGTCGTCAAAGAATTATGAGTGCTGGAGCAAGACTACAGTGAGATGAACTTTAGTCTGAGGCATCTGATGCGATGTGGGAAAAAATGAAGGCAAAATGTTTGAGAAGGGAATATTTTTGAAAACTTGCAGAGTCCCTCTCATTTCTTTTTCAGACAGACACGGAAAAAGACAGAATTTTAGCAATTACAAGTCTCCAGAATTGCACCCAAAGTTAAATGGCAGGATAATATCAATGACAAAAGGGATTTGAAGAATACTATTAGCTCAGTATTGCTTGAAAATTGGTATTTTTTCCAGAAAGAAGGACATACTGGCCTTGGCAGCTTATGCTATGTACTTTCCAACATCAATTGAGTTTATCAACACTGAGAAACTATATTTCATGATTGTACAAAATGGGCTTATTTCATTAAAATCGTTGCAACAGAGTAATGTTTGTAGTAGCAGTTATACCAGCGCTGGTGTGGAGACTCATGGCACAGGGATCGCACTCAGCTTTACTTGCACAATGTACCAGTCCAGGGACTAGTAACAAAGAAAACTTGACTGATTAGACACCATCCAATGCTAATTTTAGTTTTCAAGCTGAAAGACAGCTGCAGCATAGTTACAGACACAGACGGCATGTTCATGGGTCCTCGTTACAATGACACTGACTTCAGAAGCAATAACTGACCTTCAAATGCAGATTTGTTGAAGCTCAGGCCATGCAGGAAGGGGGGAACTACATGGGGAATTTTATTTTGGGTCATCCTTTGCTGAATATTTTTTGGTAGCGGCCAAGGAAGGAGAGAAGAAATGGCAAAAAGGTATTAAAATAGTATGCAAATACCAGTGCCTGTGTAAGTGAGCTTCTCTGCATCATCGGGAGAGGCCGTACACCCAAAGAGAGCAACATCAAACAGCATCTGCGAGACCATTAATGTTTCCTATGACAACAGATACACAAAGAGGCTGAAAGAAGTCAAAATTTGCACTGAAGCAGGTGCCAGAAAACCAGCAGACCGACATGCGCACACCTCACTGAGATAAGTTTGGCAGGTTGCTCCCAACAGTTCCAGCGCTTGGTTGTCTCTGCTCTGCAACCCAAAGTACTAGTAAGACTTGAGCGAGTTCAACGCAGCAAGAGGGAGTGCTGTTGGCCAAAGCGGGAGCTCCTGAACAGATTGTGACAATGATATCCCATTCACCCACAGAAC
The DNA here is from genome assembly GCA_013401315.1 of Balaeniceps rex. Classification (NCBI taxonomy): domain Eukaryota; kingdom Metazoa; phylum Chordata; class Aves; order Pelecaniformes; family Balaenicipitidae; genus Balaeniceps; species Balaeniceps rex. The sequence goes on from VYZW01012867.1 coordinate 58,281, forward strand.
TTGTCAAAAGAAATAATATCAACCGTGTCGCATGAAGTCCTTGCTGTCCTGTCACAGATGGATTAGTGGCAGGATTACCCAGACTTTTAAGCGCATGATTTATGTTACAGCTCTATATAAAGGTAGTTTACAACAGAAGACTACAGATTTGTCATTGGTGTATATGAATGCAATAGATGAGATTATAAATCAAATGCCAGCAAAGCTGTTCATGAGATGTAATCTGAGGTCTTGTCTGGACTCGTGACAGCCTCACCAGAGTCATCCCTGTGCTGGGAGGGATTCAGGTTCAGCTGTGCTGCTGCAGCGCAGGACAGGCACGCTGCAGACCGACCAAAGAAAGATTACGGTCTGTGGTAGTCAACATATAAAATGACATCTTTAATTAGTCGTTGCCCATCTATACTAATTATAGAACCAATCTGACAGGGAGATGCTAACCACCACTTCCCCTACAGCGCTGTCGAGATGCAGGGGCAGAGTTTGTTTGGGAGAGCTGACCTGGAGAGTCCCTCATGCCACCCTCTCAAGCTTAAACTGTAATTCATCTCACTCTTCCCAGGTGTCCAGTGACTGAAGTGCAGGTGCCTCTTATTTGGGGTATGTAGTTTTGTACTAGTAGTCCTGGGTCAGGGAATTTTCATTAGAGAGCTGGGATTGTGGTAGTGTTATGCTTTGGTAAGGTCTAGACCTTTTCTCACTCCCTTTTTGACGCCTCTAAGTTACTGTTTTCCCTCTACCTTGATCCTGTTGTTTCTCCTAATTTTTGTACACTTTAAATAGGTGATGGTTTCCAACAACACATAGTAATTCACAGAGACACTCTTGCACTGACAACTTGTGCTTTTGGTATTCCCACACCCATACAATATTTGCATTCTTTTTTTCCAAAGCAAAAACAAAATTCTTTTTCGTTTAAACTGCTGGATCTGCACAGGAGATTAGGACCAGAGGCTTTTCATAACTAAATTAGTCTGATGGCTGTACTGGCATGTCTGCCTCATCTGATGGTGAACATGTAACACTGGACAGAACAAAAAGGCTTTCACAAAATACACTTTGAAGTTGGTCGGGGAGATGCAGGAAGCATGCAATGAAAAATTCCTCCTCCAAAAAACCCCTCGGCTAGAAAACCTCCTGGTGGGGAAAGCAGATGACAAACTCTTGGATATCGCAGATTGCCTCCAGTTTTTATGCACATACGTTAATATATTTGATTCTAATATTTCACATGAAAGCCCGTTCTTCTTTACCATCTTTGCTGCGAAATACTGTCAAGTTCCATTCTTCCCCCGCATGTTGTCGCTTAACTCAATCCCCTGCCTGCTCAGTGACTTCACATTTTAGAGTAACTTTGGCTAGTTCAAATCATTCACTCATGACTCTTCTTCATTATCTCCTTTTCAGACTAAACAATTACAGTTCTGTCAATCACCCTCCGGATATCAATAGCCTTATGCTCATCTCTCTCCAGCTCCATGACGATATGACCTTGGTTATCCAAAATCTCCAGGGAAACCTGGAGCTCGCAAATAATGATTGGTTTGGATAATCACTGCTGGCAGTTCTGCAGAATTCAAGTCCTCGCTTGCTACACTCCCAATTAGCCATAGCGCTGGCAGGCTTAACGTTTGATATGCTGAGGTCTGCACCAGAGATGTAGGCTGGTCCTTGTTTGCCTGCAGCCATGTCGCTATTACTTTTCTGGGCCTGCAGGACCCTAAACTATGCAAGAAAAATGGTCGTGGAGGAGTTTCTGATATCTGTTTACTGTCAGGCAGGAGAAGAGGTGGGCAGAGCGCTGCACTGGACCCTGCTTGCTGCACTGACACTAACAAAGACTAACACCAGGGGAAGAGAAACTTTTTTTTTTAACGTTCATTCCCAGTCTGGGCTGTGTCAGATATTTGACATCTTTGGGATTGAGTGGGCAGAAATGGTCTCTCAGCCACAGAAAAGCCTACAGAGGTGGCCTGACAGCCTCCATTTTCTTCTTCAAGCTCAGCTGGATGCAACCAAAGAGATGCTGGGAAAAGAGAGGATGAGGAGGTGTACAGCAAGGGACAGACTGGAGTTAACTGCTCCTGTTACCCATGGCAATGAGTTGCGTTTCTCACGCTATTTGCTTCCCCGTCTCTTCCGTTGAGATGTCTAGACAGTATAATAATCCAATTTGTGAAACTGCCCGAGTCACTTTGAGTGCAGCAGTGCTTTTCTGAGATGAGTACCAGGTCATAGGCAGCCTACTTCATGCGGGGGAACCAGCAAAAGGACAGAAGCTTCTGGCCACAAGAAAACAGGCAAGATAAGGTCAAGATTTCTAAGGAGACGGCTTTTTGCCATTCCACCTCTGCTGGGATGCAGAGCAGTGGTAGGCACTGCAGAGCCTGTGGCAGGAGCCAAGGGATGAATGCTATGAGCGGGCTAGCTCCCTCCCCGCAGAGACAAGCACCCTGCTATGAAGCTCAGACACTGCCTGCAGAAGGTGTCAGCAGGACACGGCTGGAGCTGCCCACCTCCCCTCCAGCCTGAGCAACAAAGCCCCAGCAAGAGGGTTTGCTGGAAGCATGCCGTGTTGGCTGCCTGCCCCCAACTCCTTCCCCCTTGGGATGGCTTCACTCTGCCAGCACATGGAGCTGAGCTCAGGCGGAGGAAGGTTTGCGGGGCAGGGAAATGACAGCATATGGTCACCTTCCCTTTCCTCAGCCACTCCACGTCTCCCTCTGAGCCACACAGTGGGAGAGCACAGTGTGTCTCTGCAAGAGGAGAAATGGGCCAAAAAAATGCAGTGTTTTGAAGGAACGGCTTCTTTATTGGTCTGCCTAATTCCACCCTCATCCCCAAGACCATTTCTATAAGCGCTTCTTTTTTTAATAGAAAGATTATCTCACCCTTTGCATACTAAATAGAGGATCAGGAAAGCAGCACTTTGCATATGAAAGGTGGGAAACACCTACCAAGTGAATGGAGCTGTCTGGTGCCTGACTCAAACTACAACTTCTCCTGTTGACAGAAGAATCTCAAGGGGGAATAAAAACAAGCGAGAGAAAGGGCAAGAGTCTGTGTCCTGCTACAACCAGAGCCCTTTTCCCCCAGGAACCTTTACTCAATTAGACATTAAGCACTGCAAAATTTCATTCATAAAAAAAGAAGCTACTTTTATTTTCTTTCCCTTTTTTCCTTACTCTAGCAAGGTTTTGCTTGCATATCAGCTGTACAAGCTTTCCCAAACGAAACAAAAATATAAATTCTTTCTGAATTAAAACCATGTGCTATAGGTCAGCTTCCATCTAGATTAATGGCTTTTGCTTTGAGAGCTATAAATGACTTTTTAAGAATGGGTTTTTATAATGGAATTTAAATAGAGGTTTTCTCTTTGAACATACCACCAGGAAAACAGCAGTGGAGCTCTCGAGAAAAAAGAGCTGCTTTGCTTGTGTTTTCCAAGGAGATAAGAGTGCCCTTTTCCAGAGATTAGGGAAGGGTTCATTGTGTTTCACTCTCACTTCCTTATCTAGCTCCCCTGTCTAGCTGGCAGGGAGAGACAGGCACCTCCTGAGCAATTCATCTCCTCCTTAGGCTGGGTCAAATTCTCGTGCACTGAAAAATTTCCGTGTAGTTGCTATTTGTTTTGCTTTTTCAGTCTAGCAGCAGGATAGTGCGTATCCTTGAGAAAACCTACAATCTTTTTGTTAATGAGACTCCTGAGTATGTTAAATCATCATGAAAAATTAATGAGACTGCAAAACTCTGCTTCCCACGGAAGTCTGCCAAGAAAAGTTTAGTTCTATTATCCTTTCCGTTGCCTCATCTGAACAGTCTTGCCTTTACCCCAGGCAGCGACTGCTGCTGCAGGTACAGGTATTCGTGATGGGACACAACCAGGCACAGAGGGCTCAAGATCCCCACCCGGTCTTCAGCACCAGAATAGGTCTGGGTGCAGTTTGCTCTAGCTGCACCGGCAGTGTGTAAAATGCGCTGGTAAAATCATGTTTGCTAAGCCTTGTTTTGAAGAAAAAAGAAACAAAATTAAACGAAAAGGGAAAAGAAAACAAACCAACACCTTGCTATCCCAGTCTGAAAGAGGCCAGAAGGAAAGTAGTGTTTTCAAGCCTCTGTATTTTTCTGATGATGAACTGAGCATTGATGATAAAGAGCATTGGCGAGGAGCAGAGGATGGGGACTACAGAGCTAACCCTTTAGCGGCTATATGAAGAGCCTTGCATAAAGAAGCATTAACGTATATGCATGCTCAGGAGTGAGAGCGCTATCTTCTTGTACTTTATTGCCATAAATTTTAGTTCCTGAGTGAGCAGCATGAGTGAAATTCAGAATACACCTGTTTGAGATGGTTTAACTCATCTCTATAACTTAACTCTTACAGGCTGCAGCATTCATTTCAAAAGACCTGTTTGAATGAGCAGGGATTACCCAGGCAAGCAAAGCTAGCTGGGTTTCAGTGATAGCTCTGACCCCATCGAATGCCAAAGATTTAAACCAGTGCTGGATTGTGTAGCAGTCACGCAGCGAGCACCGAGACCCAAAAGCACAGCAGCCTCTGGCTGAGATCTTGAGAGCTCTCTAAAGAGCAGTGACTGCCCCGTTGGTTCCCCCAGCTGGGTGGGGATGTCTCAGCACGAATATCCTGTATCAGACAGAAGTGAAACTCCTTGGCTTTCAGAAGGAATTTGTGTGCTGTTGACCTCGGGCCATGCTCTGGTCAAACAGAATGTGAAGAGCTCAGAAGGTCTGTTGCCTCCAGTCTAACAAATGGCAATGTGCTTGCAAATTTGGGGGATGGCTTCTTGCCCATGATTATGGGCTTGTTGACATTTCCAGAAAATTACAATGATTGCGGCTGCCAACCTGGTTTAAGACACCAGCTAAGGAGCATATGGTGCAGGGGGGAGAAGGTTAGGGCTGCAGGGTTTTACAGAAGAGATCTGCGGGGTGAGAACCGTGCTTGCCCATAGCCTAGCGCAATGAGGACTCTGTCTGAAACACACTGAGCTTCACCAACAATAGCTCGCCCGTTGCTGCAGGAGGGAGAGCTCACCGTGTTGCAGGATAAAAACCTGCCAGGGAGGCCGAGCCAGGCAGTGGCTGACCAACACGGTTGGCTCCGCATGGTGTGCCTGGCCCTGTGCAGGAGCAACCAGGGCACCAGCCGGGCAGCACAGCTCTCCCAACCCCAAAACCGAGGGGTGGGCCGTTCGGCAGGCAGCGAGGGGCTTTGCCTGCTCCCTCGGTAGGAGGACGGGACATACCTCGGCGGGGCCTGGGGACTGTGCACAGCTCCGCACCCCCAGCCCCAGCAAAACCCCGGTGGCACCGGCCACCTCCGCACCCACAGACCCGCGGGTGGCGGCAGGGTGGGAGCTCCCACCCCGCCGGGGAACCGGCTCCGCAGCGCCGACTCGGCCCCACCGCACCGGGCACAGCCCGGCCCCGCCGCC
>VYZW01012867.1:63811-140093 GCA_013401315.1 Balaeniceps rex
CCAATAGCCGCGGGGCGGGGGCTGCGGGGTGGGCCGGTGAGCGCCCAGCCCGGGCCGCCGGGCTGCTGCCTTCGCCCCCGGGGCCGGCCGGAGCGGGTTGAGCGTGCAGGGTCCGGGGCAGGGGCTCCGGGGCGTGCTGCGGTGCGGGGAAGTCGGGGCTTCTGCAAGGCTGGAGAGGGACCAAACCGCCTCGCCCGGCCCCAAAACCCCTTTCCCGTCCTCACCCCATGCAGTACGCAGTTCCTGACGACAGCCGTCTTGTGGGGGTGCAGCGAGGGGGGCTGCAGGCTCAACCAGTGGACGAATCCCTTGGGGTGGCAGGTCCCTTATCTCAGGAGAGTTGTGCTTCTGCTTTGGCCCAAGGTGGGAAAGCTCCCAGAAGCACTCCCAGACCTGTGTGGCAGGTGCAGGGCAGCATTTTGGAGTGTGTGGGTTCACCCGCTGGATTTTAGCAGCATTCGATAAGTAAACAATTTGCAGAAATTGATGGTAGTTTTGAAACAACTGAGTTGAGAGCATGGAGAACACAAGGAGGTCAGACATGTTCCCTCCTTGCAGGATCCTGCTATCATTGTCTACTGATACTGTGAAATTGCACTGAGTTGCGGTTGCGTGGTAGCTGTGCATGTCCCCTTCTGCCATGGGGAGAGCTTCCCACGGAGCTTCTGGAAGGTGGCTGCTCCTTCCACAACCTCTCCCATGCCAATGACCATGACATTACTCATGCTAGGAAGGGTCTGGGCCTTTCTCATGACCGTGTGTATGGCTGTGGGAGTGGCAGTGACCTTCTCCCTTCTCACCATCCTGTGCGTGGCCATGGTTATGGCTATGACGTTCTCCTTTCCCATGGCCATGCCTGTGGCCCTCACTGTGGCAGTGACCTTCTTTCTCATGAGGGTGGCATCCTTTTCGCTTCACGTGCTACAGAAAAACTGAAGCAAAAAGGGAGAGTATTGGACTGGAGAGTATCCTGTAACTCCCACTAATCCTCTAGCTGCTTAGAATAAGCCCTTCCTGCCTTAATGACTTAAATGCCTGAGACAGTTTAAAGAACAAAAAGCTTTTCCTGATGCCAGGGTGGGTGACTCTCCAACTGTAGGATGACACCTCTCTGGACCCAGCAGGAGGGGATTTCTGAGGACAGGCTGCAGGCAGCGCCGGTGTCCCAGCGTGATGATCCCTGCTGGGCTGGGCCGCAGGGGACCAGCCCACTTTTCTGAGCCTTAGCCACAGAAATGTTGCTTGCCTGGTAGGATCAGAACGCTGCGAGGAGCAGCTACAGAGTAGCTCGTATTATGTGGCCCAGCAGGAAAGACTGAAACCTGGTATCTGTGGAAAAGATTGGCTGGCATTAACGCGATGACAAGGACATGGGTGCTATTTCCTCTTCTCTCTTCACGACGATAAATAATAATATGTGCAACAGTAATGATAATAATAAAGCCACGGGAGCTGAACGGGTGGTGGGAATAGGCTGAATTGCAAACTTCCCACCGCTTCTGACAGACAGCCGCATCTTACAGCTTTTAGTTTGGCTCAGCCCGATGTGCGAACTCCTTGTCTGTGAAGTGGGGGTGATCACACTTCCTCGCTCCCACAGCTTGGCAGGTTTCCTCTGTGGCCTGCAAGGTGTTCGACGCATGGATTAATTTTTCTTAATCGCTCTTACCCAGGGACTACAGCAGGGCTCACGCTCCTAGCCAGCTGCGAAGCGCTGTGCGAGGCAGTCGGTGGGGCTGCCCACGTCCCTCCCGGGCCTGCTGTTAACACGGCCGGGGCTGAGCGGTTGGTCGGTACGTCACGTTGGGGTTTTTTAGCTCTTTGGCAGCGTGGGAGCTGGCTCTTTGCCATGGCAACCCACATCCGAGACCTGCCAGCATCAGATGGGTCCAGCTGGTCCCCGGCATCCCTCTGATGTGAAGGAAGGTGGAGGAGGGTAAGCGAGAGGGACAGAGAGAGAGATGACCAAAAAAAAAGTAGAAGCAAAGAGAAGAATAGCAAAAAAGGGAGGTGTAGGGTCAGGAATATTAAAAAAGCTGACAGATGGTAATGGATACATGTGGAAAAGAAAAAAAAGCTGGTGAGCAGAGAAAGGGAGAGGGGGAAAGGAGAGGGGAAATATATGAACAGGTGAAGGGGAGAAAGGTGCACTGGGGGTGATGTAAGAGGTGGCTGAGGAGTGAGGCAGGTTTATGAAGCTGCTGTGCTGCAAAGCACCCTCTGTCACCTGAGACAGCAATTTTCTACCGCTGACCCTGAGAAACTTTCGGGATCCATCATCTACTCCTCATTTCATGAAAAGTATCCAAGAGCAGAAAGCCTGCTGGCTTGGGGCTTGAGCTCCCCAAGCAGGGCTCGAAACCTCTGCTAGTAAAAGGCTTAAGTATTCACACATGGCAAACAGTCAGAAAGCACTGCTCCCGCGGGAGCCAGGGCACCCGTCTCCTCTGCACCTCTCCCAGGAGAGCCAGGGCACACATCTCTACACCACTCCCAGGAGAGCCAGGGCATCTGTCTCCTCTCCACCTCATACTCGTTGTCTCCACAGGAGGCAGGGTGAGGTGGGAAGGCTGCCAAGGGGGCTGCGTAACGGAGCCCCGTGGAGGAGAGCTGGGTATTTTGGGCACTAACTGGTATTTGTGGCAATTGAAGCCAGATTTCTGACCTCTCCTGCTTGACCTGTGAAAGAGATAAGAGGAAAATCTTTGCATTTGAGCTTTGATATATTTTTTACTTGAAGCATCTCTGTTCTTCATTTTGTATAGCTTATTACTTCTCCTAGCCCTCCTGCTCACCACCCACTTGCGTTTCTTTCACAAACAAAAAGCAAAACACTGTCTCTGCAGCTCTCCTCTGTCTCGAGAGAAGTCTGAGTCAGAAGTGAACACTACACTTCATTTGCTGAATGTGCAAAGTCCCACCAGCTTGGAGGTTCCTCCCTCTCCCACCAGAGTCAGTAACAAGGCTCCCTTTAGCTTTAGGAGCACAAGCCGGGCATATCCTTAGAGAAGTCTAAGGAGGCAGAATAAGGCTTTAGCTTGATGGGCTGGCAGACGTGACCAAGAGCATTTCCCAGTGGATTTGCTTTGCGCTACAGTCACAGTTCAGCGTGGCTCATTTCACGGTGCCCTATCTTAGCACGGTTACTTTCAACACAATTCGTTTTCCTTCACCGTAAATCAACATTTGCCCAAGCAGAATTTAGCTCGGTTCACGATGTCCTGACTCCCGTTAGCAGAGCTCAGCATTTCACACGCCAGTCGTGGCTGGCTCAGCGAAGCCCACGCAGCAGCTGGGCAGGGCAGGGTGCTGGAGCGTGGCAATCCCGGGCTCGCACTGTTTTGCAGTCTCTTGGCTGATTGCTAACATTTGCCGTCAGCTATTTTGGCTTGGATCACTTCGGTTCATCTCCACTGATGCTGTCACAAGACAATCCCCCTGTGCTCTGCCCTTTCTGCTTTTGCTCCTGTTCCTCTTTGGATCGTCAGGAACAGGCAGCGACACGTCCATGCGGATTAGGGGGTACCAGCTCCTGATAGCCCGCTTTTGACACTTGTGCAGTGCTAGCATCGCCCTCTGAGATAATTGTATCTCTAGGACTGACATCGTGGGTCCCTGAGCCTCCAGAGTCCCTTCTGGTATGCTGCAAATATATTCATTTAATGTAAGGCCTTGACACCTTTTTAGGAAGGTGGACCTACAACCTGCTGTTGAGTCTTGGGCATTGGTTTGGGCATCTGTTTCTCCCTCTTGCTGCCCCAGGAGATGTTTTGGGGTTTGGCCCTTTTGGAAGCACAGGCCAGGCTGTTTTGTGGTTCTAAACTATATAACTCCTTGTTAAAGAGACTACACTGGCTGGCATCCCTGGCATGGCACAGCGAGCAAAGATGATACCTGCCCTGGAGCTACCTGTGCTCTTCTTCCCATGGCTGCCAGTCATTTTTAGTCCCTGTCTGACATTTGGCTCCCTCAGAGTAGGACAGAAAGAAAAATACAGTGTCAGCAGCAGCCTGCAAAAGAAAGAGCCAAGTCTTGGGCAAAACCTGAGAGCATCTCAGCAACAGCCGAAGGACCCCTTACCTGAATCTGTAATGGGTTGTTCAATACAGGAGGTGACCAACGAAGAAAAATAAGAATAGGGCAAAGGGAATAAAAAATGAAGCCGCTTTTATTGCAGTTGAAGACAGCTCCTTCTCAGCTCCCATGTGTGCACGTGACTAACACCAAACGCTCTATGCCAAGGCAGGTCCTGTATGCAAAGAGGCTCCCGTTCACAAAAACATCACCCAGCTGTGCACGAGCACGTGGCTGGACTTTAAAACCAGAGAGTGCTGTGATGGTCGTCTCGCTCCTCTATGACACAGACCATCATATTTCCATCAGCCACTATGTCGGTAAACATGGGAGCTGCTGCACTGGAGACACACACGTTGGTGCTGCCCAGCTCGGAGCGGAGCAGCTCCCATTACCCGTCAGTCGCATGAGCTGCAAGGCAGGCAAAAGCTCTGCTGTTCAGCAAGTGGTGCTCTCCTAGCACCCAATCCACTTAGGGCCCTGGGGCTTTAAAATAGCCATTTCGGTGGTTTGGTGGATACCCCCAGCACCCGGGGCAGGAAAATTGAGATGGAAATATTACCTGCACACTGGTACTTCTTCCAGTTAGGGCAAATCCTCAGGGTTTTGCTTCCCTGATTGAAGCAATTCACAACAAGCAGTGCAAGTGTGTACACACCACATGGTTCTGCCCCAGCTGAGGCATTTCCACCAGCCGGTGGAGCCATGTTGCACAGTAACGCTCCAAAACAAGCCCCTGCCTTTCTGGCCAGACACCCGCTTGCTGCTGCTTCCCCGCTCTGCTGTGTGTGTCTGGCTTTGCGAGCAGCCAGTGCCAGCACAGAGAAAGAAACAGCAAGCCCTGCAGTCCTTCTGGCAACTGATACGAACAGGCTGCTGCAAACACGGCTACGTTCGTGCCATGCCACCCACACCCAAGGAGGGGGCTGGCACGGAGCAGGAGCTCCTCCTAGACCTTTGCCTGAACCTACTGCTTGGGCTCGCACCCACCTGCAATCGGTGCTGGGAGGGAGCGGCTGTGGTGGTCGAACTCGGGGAAGCCGGGAGTCCCTTTCCTCAAAATCTGCTTGGCTCTTGCCCCTGCACTGCAGCAGCAGAGGAGCTGCCTGTGCCCATCAGTACACACCATCGGCCAGGAGCTGTTGTTGTCCCCAGTGCCTGTTGCCATTTAGAATATTGCCACTCTATGGCCTCTCTCTGCTTGGCCAGTTTGAGACTGGTAGAGCAGATCTCAGTGCCATTCCAGGGGAGGCACGTGCTGATCCCAAGATTTCATCCCCTTACGGAAAAAACCCAAGAGTGAGCAGGAAGGATGAGCAAATGGGGCTCCCAAACTGTTTTAGGAACATAAATGATGCCCACAAGACAATTCCTTCAAGCTGAGACCATCCTTCATCCAGAAGGATATTTTCTTCCACAGTGCCTGGCAAACCACGGAGGGTGAGTCAGCAGGATGGAGGCAGAGTGGTCTGGATCAGTCTCTTTGGATGGGGATGCATCCCTGCCTCTCCTGCTGCAGGCAATGCTACCCTGGGTCTCAGGAAAACCATGCTCAAAGCTGACTGCTTGCAATGGTGACACCACCATGATGTTTTGGACAGTGCAAAATCACTCATGTTATGAGTTTCATGGACAGCCAAGCCCTTGGAGTCACCCTGGTCAAGGCAAGGCTGGAGATCGCTGTGCAGCTGCTTCGGTTTGCAGCAGGCTGCCGGTTTCCAAGCAATGTGCCCTGTCTCGCAGATCTGCAGCCAGCTACGTTCAAACCCTGGCCTGTCACTGCTCACTGGAGCAATAAAATAGGAAGCGTATTTTCGCTCCTTAAAGCCAGTGACAGCGTGCCAGACACCTCCCATGCTGGAAGATTTCCACGGGTACAGCGGCAGCAGTCCTGGCCTCTTCTGCTTCATAAACCTCCTGTTGTCTCAGCCTGTGAAATTGCTTCCTTAGCCAGAGAACAGGTCTGTGGCAGGGCTGGTGCTGTGTTAGCAAATCGAGCCCCACTCACCTTCACTGTACAGAGCTTATTTTACAGGTGAACGTAGCTACCCACCTTCTACAACTTCGGGAGGGTTCAATTTAGAGATAGAAATGCGCTTTAGTCACAGTTTGAATGCCAAGACCTGAGTCAGACCTGTTTATCTGAACGGTCACTTACATCTAGGCTGAGACTTATGCCAAAAACTTTGGCGATGGGTGCCTAAAGAGAAAGGCCTAGAAGCATGTTTGGTCTCCCTTACAGAGCCGGCCTGATTTGCTGCTGATCTGCTGCACCGGCAGCATGGCACAAGCAATGCCGTTGCACACAGGACGTATGTCTCTGCAGACATTTGCACTCAGCAGAGCCCATCTTTGTCCTCCTTGCAACTCCATTTACGTGAGTCAGATGAACTGGCCCATGATTGCCTTTTTCTGGCTTGTAGGTGCACTGATGCTGCGAAGTAGAAATTTCTTAGAAATATAGCTACTGAAAAAATAAGATTTAGTGCCTATTTGTGCAAAGCCATTTGTGACCACTGTGTCCTGGGATGGGCTTGGAGGAGCTGTCACCTTCCAAAATTTGCGCAAAGTTGTCTGTGCCAATAGGAAGCATCCTCCGCAATGTATGCATCGGTATGAGACACAAGATTTCAAAGGGACTGAGCAATCAGGCTCACAGGGCAATTTTAATGGCCAGTTATTATTTCTGTCCACCACGCGTGCCCAGGATGTGTGCTGGAGCATGGCCCACACGCAGCACGGGAAGGAGAGGTCCGTGCAGGGCCCTTTGCTGCTTCTCAGGGTGACTGTGAGGTTCCTGCAGTGCTGGAAACCTTTGAGTGGCTGTTGACACAATACCACGGGCTGGGAAGGTACCAGGCATATGGCAATTATGTTTCTGGGCACCAGTACATTGCAAACTGAAGCAAATAAGACATGTGATGAGTTTGCTGTGTGTTTGAAGGGGCAGGAGGCCCATGGAGACTCAATTCAGCATTGTCTTGGCAGGGAAAATCTCACTGTCGATGTATTGTACCATTTTCTGCGGTGCCTTGTGCTGGGAGCACAGCCACATTTGCTCTGAAGCAGCCCATCTGCTCGCACCGTTTCCCAGCATGACTGACAGCGAGCCAGTTCCATCGGAGCATCCTGAGATACCCCAGACTGATTCACCCTTTGCGCGTAAATATTCTTCCTATGAGGATTTGGGACATACGTTCTCAGCCTGGGGAGGGCCAGAGAAGACGTTGGGATATATCAACATACCTTGACTAACTGTGTCTGTTACAATATCTTCTTTAGCTTCAAAAAGGTTTGAAAATCACGGCTGACTTTTAGTGGAACTGAGGATCTTGCAAACAGCCTGCACAGCATGGTCCTGCCAGGACTCAGCCGAATACTCGTACGAGATTAAACACTCCAAAACCAGCCATCCCCTCTCCCAGGCTCCTGCAGTTCACGAGACCCACATTTCAAGCCTGATTCTGCAAAATATGCTACACCCAAGTGTCTCACAGCACACTAAAGCATAGCATTGAAATACCCATGTCTCTGGAGTATAGGAAAGCGATCTGGCCATGATAATGCGCTGAATGGGGCAAACACCCTCTTTTTAAACCTAAGAATAGATAAAGGTGTGGGACCACTTATCTGGAACGGGTTGAGTCTTCAGGAAAGCCCTGGCATGGTGTTAGCCACACATTCTACATCCTATGCCCATCCCAGAAATGGGAGCTTTTCCCGTGTGCTGTCAGTCATGATTCGCAGCACATACGAGGTCTGCTGAAGGTGGAGAGGATGCTGTGCGCAATGTGTGACCCATGTTGCTAACACAGCCTTCGATTCTCAGCGCCAGGCAAGAGCAGCAAGCTAGCCATAGCCTCTACAGAGAGCACGAAGGAGAGTGTGAAGAGCCTATGGAGTTTTTGAAGTAAGCCCCAGCAGATCCAAGAGACCTGAACTCTCAAAGTGATCAAATGTTCACAACCCTCTTGGTATGAAGATGTGGGAGGAAGCAGGACGTGGCAGAGACTCATCATGCCACCATCTGTCCTGGTGGAGAAGGGAGCAAGCCACAAATTTTCTGCTGTATCTATTGCATCTCTGCACACCCTGCTTTTCTCAGATTGTATCTGCTCCTGGCTCGATGGAGGTAGATTGTTGCTGAAAAGGGAGTATTGCAGGTCGGTGAGTCTCAGGCATCAAGTTTTTCATTCCAGAAGGACAGGTCGTTAATAAACATGACAAGGAGTACACCGGGAGGCACCATTTGCTGGCAATACCTTGGGTCTCTGAGCTGTACAGTGGCACAGCTTTGCACAAAAGGGGGATTTTGATTGATGCTGTGGAACACGCAGGTGAGAGGTGAGCACATTTCTGCTGTCTGTGGATCTGGGCACTTTATTTTGGAAACACAAAAAGGGCCACAGCTCCGAGATTTCAGAATACTAATTTTTTTGAAACAGGAGATTTGCTGGCATGGGGCTTTTCATGTGAAAAAAGTCTCTTTTCCTGAACTGACATTTCCCCAATGGGAAAAAAAAATCTTATAAAAAACTCTCCAACTACCCGAAGTATTGTTAGATGGAGGTCGATATGCCCTTGAAGACTTATGTCCCCTGTCTGTGTCAGCAGACAAAAGTGTTTGCGTTCAAAATGTTTCTGCAGAGCCTCCTCCAAAGGCAGCCGTGCCATGCTCCCCAGCGCACACAGCTCTGGCGTCTCCCTCTCGACCTGGAGGTCTCTCCTCCCCCGAGCTCACTTGCTTCGTTAACAGCATTGCTTGCAGGAGCTAACAAGTGCTGCCGGCTCCCGTGGTTTTGTCTGGTAGCATCGCAGGCTGATACGACCTGTGTTATCACCACTCGGCGAACACAGCCGAGGTACCAGTTACCAGGAGACTCTCAGCTTTGCTAATCTAATTTTTCAGTAGGGATGTTTGCCTGAGAGCTCCAGGGAGTATTTAACTGTCTGCCCTCCTGCTCCAGCCCTGTAGAGAGGGGACTGTGTTGCTCCTTCTGTTGTGGCAAGGCTTATTTAAGGAGTTCCTGCTCTCCCCTTCCTCATTTGGGTGCGTTAAGGCAGTGCTAACAGATTTAAGGACAAGAGGAAGTCTCAGCCCGTATGAGTCTGTCCATGCCGAGGAAAGTAAAATCAGATGAACGATCAGTGGTGTCAGCTAGGGAGTTTTAACATGGGAGAGCTTTTTATTTTACAACCTTATTGTGTCATTCTTTATCTTGGTGAATCTAAGCTTTGCCATAATGCCTTCAAAGTAGGAATACTACAGTCTTGCCAAGGGTGAGTTTAAATTCCAACCGTAAAAGCAAGTTGGGGAAACCTAGTGCTAGCAGGTGTGGTTTCCCTAAGATCAGTTTGGTGGCTCTGGCAGGTTTCTGGGCTGTTGTGAAGGTGGTGATCAAAGCTGCAGTTGGCAGTAGAACCAGGTATAATGAAGGACAGAAGAACTACTCTGAAATACAACCCTAATCCTGGCTGTTGAACGTAGCACTAACAAGGTCTTCCTCTCTGCTGGGAGAAACTCCTTCTGCCTGTGCCAGGCTGGCAGATCCCAACAAAAGATCGAGAAATCCCATCTTTGCATGGCTGAGCTGCAAGCCCTGTTCCTGATCGTTGTTTTAATTGCTGATCAGAGCTGAGCTACGTTAACTTTCCTCCCGTAAGCTACTTAGTGCTGCTGGCACAAGCAATTTTCTTAGCCCTCTGAGCCTTCGTTGATGTAACATGGGCGGCAGCTGACACCAGCCCAGACCCAATCCATCACGTGCCCAGGGCCATCGCAACCAGAGAATTAACCATGAACCAATCCCTCAACCTGTATTCAGCCATGAATTTGCCCTTTTTACTTCATAATAACAACCCTAACCCTACTCATACCACAAATACTGGCTTTACAGGTGGATCCGGCAAGATTACAGCTGGTCTGGCTCCTGCATGGTCCGCTGCAATGGAAGGAAAACTCGAGTGAGCAGAGCTGGCCGTAAACTGCTGATCCCTGCCTGTGCCAGTCTCATCTTAGCCCCACAGCACTTGCTGGATTCAGCAAGAACCAAGCTTTTCTGTCCCAATGGTATCAGTGCCAGTGAATCGGTGTCATCCAGGGATGACCCAGTTGGCAATTTGGAGAGGAAATTGGCCGAAATGGCCCATTTCAGGAGGATCAGAGCCATGGGGGGATGAAAAGCAGTTGTTTTGGCTCAAGAGCAAGTAGGAGAGCAGAGGGGGAAGGTTCCATCTCTCAAATTGTTGAAATGTTTCTGCTTTTTTGGATTAGAAACTAAGCTTCAGAAATGCTCAAAATATTTCAGCTTACACTTCCAGAAAAAGGCATCTTTAAATGTTTGTTCCAAACCTTTTTCAGCAAAAGGTTTAAATAACAACAGGTCAAAGGAAGGGTGTCATTGAATCAATTCCTTCTGAAGGTACTGAAGGAAACACAGTATTCCAGGGAGAAAGTTGGAATGGAAAAAATGGAATTTTTCCTTTTTACAAACCCAATTCTAAACCCTGTATTTCAGCCCACCCTAATCCCATGTGCTTGGGCTGCACAGTCCCCCCAGCCCTGAGCAATGTGCTCGGCCATGCTGCAGGGGCCAAGTCAGAAGGACCAACAAAATGTCCACATTCCCAATGGAGGGCCACCTCGCTCAGGAGCTCACACAGAGACCTGAAATGGATGCCCAGAGAAAAGTAAGAACAGGACAAGTGCATATGGTGGCTCCCCAGGTGTTTTGCAGGGGATTTTCTGGGTGTGATGTGATGTGTCCAGTTAGGAAACCTCCCAGGAGTAATTGTGTGGTCTCCTCTTGGACCTCGGTAAATGTGATATGAATTTATCACAAGCTGAGCCTCCTCAGCTTGTGCAAGGGTTGAAATAAGGCCAGTGTGGCTCAAATTGTGACCATAGCTGGGAGGACCAGCGTCTCTATCTGGGTTTTAATTCACCCTCTTGAATCATGATTTCCATCCTGCTGGAGCATGGATTATTTGCAATTTCAAGAGTTTTCTGCCACTTGAGTGAAGTACTCAGCCAGCCAGGTGTAGCGCAGTGAGTGTCTGCAAGCGCTTCATGCACCTCCACCCTTTCTCTCCACCCAAGTATTAATTATTGTTGAACTGGTCCTTTAATATTTAATTGCCACCTTGACTCCCCTTTTCATCTCCTCCCTTCTCAGGCGTCTCTGTGCTTCTTGCAGGCTGGCCGTTGCACTTTCCGTGGGCTTGTTGTCCAAATCAGCTCTGCACCTTAACCCTCTGCGCAAGAAAAGCCTGTGTCCCTGCAAGCTGAGCCCAAACCGAACCCATGCAGCATCAGTGCGATGTGACGCCGCTGGAGTCCATGAAGAGCCTTCAGTCCGGTTTAGACCCTGGAGCCAAGGTTGGTCTCTGGAGTTTGCTTTTGAGTTCTGCTGGCAAAGGGAAGTGAAATGGTTTGTTAGGGTTTAATTGAGCTTGGTTGGGATGAGAGGCGCTCATGGGCCTGGAGAACAGCCGCTGGATTTGCCACTTCTTTCTTCTGGCGTCAGGCTGAAAGTGGGTCACATTGCCACTGGTGTAGCCCCAAAGGAGACATGTGTTGAATAATTTTGACTTTTTGTAGTTCACAAAGGGCACATGACTGTGTCAAGAGCCATCTGGCTCTTGGCATACTCATTTGCAGCTTGCGAACTACAAGTTACAGGACATTGGGCTGCCCACATCCTCCTAGATCTGGGCTGAAGCCATGGGCTGGAATGCGGAACCTCCCTTGGCCCCTGCTGATGACAGCTTTCACCCAGGGCAAACCAGTTGCTGTCTGCAGCTCTCCATGCTTTCCCCAAGGACTACATTTCCATAAAAGATGAAAAGAACCTGCCTGACTGGCTGTCCTGGCCACTTTCCACAGCCTGGCACCCTTCCCAAGGCTGGGTTGTGTGTCCTACATCTGCGGGCTGGGGTAGCAAATGGGGTCAGCAAACCTGCCTTTGGCCCTGCTGTGCATGTCTGGAAGTGGGCAGAACTAAGAGGACAGATCCTCTTATCGTTCGCTGAGCCTATAACTACTTCAGAGGCCCTACAATAGAATTACAAGTTTTTCAGGAGCAGAAAATGTCAGGTGAGGTGATGAGATCATGAGTTATTCAAGGTGGCATTAAACGCGGGTAGGCATAGATCTCACCCACGGGACTTGGGGCAAGAGCTGGCAGGCTGGGATGATGCGCAGGGAGGGGGAAAAGGGGACAGACTTGTCCTCCAACGGGAACAGGGCTGCTCTGCACGTCCTGAGAGGTTTCTGTGCTGGTGCTATGGCTGGGAAGTACCAACAGGCAGCTACGATCTTCACTGATTTTAAGCAGGACCAAGCTGCCATTATATCCTTTAACTAGCTTTGGTAGTTTTCATTTTAATTGTATATTGATACATTTAAAAATGAATGTCTCGGCAGTCCTTTGATCCCGATGAGTCTCTCCAGCTAAAGCCAGTTTAAGGTTTCTGTCGGGTCCCTCCTTCCAGTCTAGGGAATATGCTGACCTTTCTCCTGGCTGGCTGGAGGAAACGCCTCAAATACCTTTTTATCCTGCAATTGCAGCTGGCCGAAGGATCAGAGCAGGGGGTAAGCAAGGGAGGCAAAGGAGGAGTTTGCTTATTGAGAGGAAGTTTGCTCTGTGGTTGATACAAAAGATACCTCCAGGTCACCGGTAAACTCTTCTTTGATACGCTGCATGTTCCCATCCCTCCCTCTGTCCGACAGGCCTGGAGAGGGACTGTTAGCTCTGCTCAGGAGCCTCGGGCAGCATGATCTGTGAGTTCATTGCTGCATGCTGCGGTATGCAGGAGCGCCTCTGAAACTCGGCCATGCGGCTTATCTGCAGTCCCGATACATGATATAAAAGCAGCCTCCCAAAGCAGCCAGACTTCAAGCTCCTTCTACAGTGGGCTTTTTGGCAGCTGGCTCCCAGCTTCTCCCAGCAGTTACCGAGTGCCATCTGTTGACTAAATAGCGGTCATGCAAAAAAATGGAGAGAAGTCAAGATGAAGATGGGTGAAGTGTACTTGGGAAAAGTGGCAGCATGGGACTGAATGGCTTTGGAGGACTTTCAGAGAGTGCAAAAGGAAAAGGAAGGAGGGTTTCAAGCCAAGGCAGTTCCTGCGGGAGGAAAGGCTGATGAAGGGATGCCAGGAACGCTGCAGTCAGGTTTGGGTTTATTGAGGGATCAAATTCTTTCCTTCAGCCTTTGTGTAACGCAGAGAGACAGAGAAGAAACACATAGTCTTGCTGTCAAACTGTGGGGCAATACTTTCTGCAAGCTGCTGAATGCTGTTCTGCAGCAGGGAGATTGTAGACTCCTGTCAGAGACGGTTCTTAGTGCTGAAACTGGCCAGGGAGAGGCTTTGCAGCTCACAGCTAGAGAAAGGGACTATTTCACTGTCACGAGTACAAAATGGACACATCGTTGCTGTGATTTCCTTCCTTTGCCCCAGAAAAATCTCCAGCAAACTTTGCCCTGTGTGGAGAGCAGGGGCTCCAAGTAGGCAGCTGGATGCTGTGCTTAAGGGAGGTCAGCCGGGCCTCTGTGTAGCTCAGCCCCGGCCGGGCAACGCTGCAAAAACCCCCTTATGTCCCCTTGACTCCTCCAGCTTTCAGGCTTTCCTGAAGGCAAGCTGCTGTCCACTCCCCAGGGACTGCTCCTTCAGGGGCTGCCAATGGTTAGCAAGAGCTGATACATCCCCTTGCCGTGAAGCAGAAACCGCAGAGCCAACCTGGGGTATCTATGCTGGGTCCGCCCCACGGCTTCTGCATGGGTTAGGCTTTGGAGATGGCACAAGCCAGTCCATAGCAGCCAGAGCACAATAAAGAGCCCAGAATCAGGCCATCCTTCTTATTAAAGGTCTTCTGGTGATTTTAGAAGAATAAAGGGATTAACTCTGGGAGTGGTGGACAGCTTCATGGGTGATTAATTAAGCTGGTTTCTCCAAACGTCCTTCCTGTCGCACATGGGTGTAATATACACTCGCCGTCTGAAGTACTCTCTCAAGTTGCTGCATGCTGGGAAATAGCAGCTGCCAACTGCCTGAGAGAGCAGTACTGATGTGCTTCAGCCACCGAGGTGGGGGTGCTTGTGTGAAAAGGATTCAGTGTGTCCTGAGGTCCTGCAGGACCCCCGAAATGTCATGCAGCCAACATGCCCTTCTCACTGGAGCAGGAGACTGGGGACCATCTTGGCTCCTCTCCTTCGCAAGAGGCAGACCCCTGGGTATTGGTGCTCCCTGGTGCCAGGATGATGGTCCTGGTGGGCCCTTACCCTGAGTAGGCACAGACCCCATGGGAAGGCAGTGCTAATCTCGGGAATGACACTGCACTTCAGAGCAAATCAGAGTTTTTGACAGTTCAGAGCAAGCCCTCGAGTTGAGGACAGCCTTGGTGTTATTGCAACCCTTTCTGGCTGTGGCACCAGGTATAAGCAAGCATATGTGCATATATATAACCCCATAAATCTCAGCATATTTATAAGATTCTGCTTTCTACATCCTGTGAGAGTCCCAAAGCACAAACAGGTCCCCAGACCAACCTGCTCTGCCCCACTGCTGAAGCTGCAGATGCTGCTCCCTTGGCTGGGCCCTTTTGCCCCTGGGTTTCTGTGTCCGCAGCGTTAATCGAGCTTTCATCTTCTCATCAGTCTCAGATGACAATTCAGAAGTAGATGTTTGTCATTTATGCCACTCCGACATGGTAAAGGACAGCTGAGAAATGTCAGCTGTTTGTGTTGAGGGCAGTGGAGTAGCCAACGCTGCCCTGGAGGGAACTGCAGCTCTCCAGAGACATTAGCAAAGGCAAAGATATTCTGGGGCTCTTCATGCCTGTTCATGGCATTGCTTGTTCCTGGAAGAGCTTGGCCACACCATCAATAACAGCAGAGAGCTAGGATGCCACGGCTATGAGGTCTGTAGAAACTCCTTGTGAGCACTTAGCTTAAGCCTTGACAACTTGGGCATGACATGGTCCCGTAGCTACTGTGATCCACAGGTAGCACAATGGACCCCGCTGCACATGGTGTTTACCCTGCAAAGAACCTGGGATAATGGTGTGGGTCTCTGTGTTAACCTGGACCTGGGTGTTAGCTGGGTGTGCAGACTCCTCGAGCCCAGGAACATGGCCACCATACAAACTGGGTAACACACCGTCGCTGGAAAAAGTGTTTCCACATGAACATTGACTCACTGACTCAGCCCAGCAGCATCTGCTAGGGCTGACCTTGCCCCTCCGGCCACCAGCCCAACCAAAAATGGGCCATCACTCCACCCTCACAAGGAACTGTGCCGGCTTGGAGACTCAAGGCAGCACCATCCTCCCAGCTGCCCTGTGTTATCAGGGCAGGCAAAAGCCCCACATGGCTCCGCACCTCCTGCACGAGTTTGTCTATCACAAACCTCTTGCCAAGCACTTGGCCTCTAGCAAAGCTCTTGTGTCTTTTTCCCAATTTTCCATCCACAGCAGAGTCTTCATTTCCTTCGTCAAGCCCGAATCCAGAGGCACTGCCTGGGAAATGGTTTTAATTTCCTTTCATCATTTGAGTAGCTACTAATTAATATGGGTCAGTCTTTCCCTCTAAGCGCTTTTACTAAACCATGCTTCCACCTCCTCTAATGCCTTAGCCCTGATCTCCAATAGCTGGAGTTACATGCAGAGGAGGGGCCAAATTCGGAGTTCTTCAAAGTCTTTTGAAGGCTGTCCTTGAACCATGCTGGATTTTGGATTGAACTTCTTGGGTTTTGTGAACGGTTGACCTGCTCCAAGGTCTGAGAGGGGATAGGTACCAGCAGCAGACCTGTTCCTTTTTTACTGCTACAACGTACAAACATAGCAGGGCCCTCATTAAGGTTGGGGTGTGCATCAGTCCTTGGGCAGCAAAATATTCCTGTGCACTTCCATCTCCTGTTCACCTCTTGCCTGATCTGGGTCCCTTGGAGGCTGAGGGAAAGGGCAGCCAGTCTGCGTTGAGGGAGGACACAGCACACAGCCAGGACATGGTGCCGATATAAGGGTTTGAGTGTGGCAACCTGAGACCGCAGCAGATGAATGCTGCCTGTTTCCTCAAAGCCCCGCTATTTTTGACTCTTCTGGGGGTCATTTTGGCAGCTTTCAGACAGGGACTTACTGGGGGGCCCTCTCTTTTGACTGTGTACTTTCTGCTAGTCACGGTGCCAACTGGTAATGCCCACCCCACAGCACCGCTTCTGCTCCCTCCCTGAAAGAAAGGCACATTTTAAAAGCAGGGAAATCATTCCCGGAGAATACTAAAATTAATCAGCAAAAGGGTAAATCCAGCACTTGTTTTCCCATGAAGGCTCATGCACATACGCGCACTGACAAGACATTCAGGACCCCAGATAGTTTTCCCGATCCGCTGCCAGGCCTGCAACCAGCCATGCATAACAAATAACACGACCCCATGAATGGCCACGAAGTGAAGTCAAGCTGTTTGCCTGATCCATTTTTCATTGTTCGCCTGGCTTCTCCCACTTTGAACGAGGGCTTGTGGCATCAGGAAGTTAAAAGGAGTCAGGAGGGGGGAAAAGGGGGAGTGTTTCTTTTAAAAAGAGAGTGAGATTGGAGAGGAGGACACAGGCACTCAAAACCCTGTCTGTGCTGGGTATATTAGGCAGCCAGTGCTCTTGGCTGGGAGCCCAGACGAGGCTTTTGTAATCAAAACATGATCTTGTATGCTGTGCAACCAGTGCTGAGAAAGGCCGTCTGATGGCTCTCCTCTTTTAGCTCTGCTCTGGAATCCGCCGGGCTTCGCCGCCGATGTCCAACATGCACCGAGCTGTGAGTGCTGCCTTTGTGGGGCCTGGGAGGGGCGTGGGGCGGTGGGGTCCCTCACCCAAAAAGGCCACGGAACGACTCGCACTCGCTTCCTTCAGGGTGGCCTTTCGATGGTTGTCGCTTTGTTGTTCTTTTTCCTCGCCTGGCTGCCAGCAGGCAAGGGGAGCAAACAAGCCATGCCGCATCGGCGGGGGGGGGATGGCGGGGGGGGGGATTTTGGGTGCCAGGGTTTGTATGTCCATCGCCGGGGCAGGTTGCGGTGGCTGGCTCGGGACAATGTGCCTCCCGGGAGGGTGGGAGAGCGGGGTAGATAACAAACAGAAACCCAGGCAGTGCTGGATGTTGCCTATCCCGGCAAGGGTTTCAGCTGCAGCTGTCAAGCCAGAGGATATTTCTTAAAAAGAGCGGATGCATTTGCTTACGCAGAAGAGTGTTAGCTAAGGGCCCTGCTCCTCTCCCCTCTTCCCTCCCCCCCACCTTCTGTCTTTCTCGCTTTTCCAACCCTGCTGCCTCCGAGGTCTCTCGCTGTAGAAGCAGGCGATCGTAGAAGCATGCGGGAAAACGCTGCATGCAGAGACAGTCTGGAGCGAGGCATCCCTCCAGACCCGCTGAGCTGCGTAGCAAGTGTGTGTGCCGCTTAGGAGCGGGGGGAATGACAGAACGAGATGTCATCATTTAATTGAAGCACGAAGCTGCTCGCTTTCCATTTCTCCTTTTGTGACATTTTTATTTGTGATAGAAAGAGGCCTCCCGTTCTGCGGCTTCACTGCTCTGCCTTGCTATCTAGGAGGCATCGGGCTCGGGGGCTTTCTAATTCAAAGCCATCGCACGTTTGTTCTGCCAAAGCCATTTATAACTCTCCCGTCGCTGTGTCATACGGGCACCTTGGCTCCCCGGAAGAGCTTTACTCTGGGGAGGGCACAGTGTAGCCACTTTTCATCCTGAGCATCAGCTTTGGCATGGGCTGGGGCGGCGGATTCGTTCCAGAAGCGGAGGAGAGGGCACGTCCCCCTGTTATCGGCTGGCTCGGAGCGGCAGCTGACGAGCAAACGCTGACTTGGCTGAACCGTACAATGGGTGAGCCCCTGCGAGCTGGTGCGTGGGCTCGAAACGCCGCTCGGCGCTTCTGTGCGCAGCGGGGCTGCTCTGCGGCCCCGGGGTGTGCGGGCAAGGGACCACCTCTTGTCTGCAGCTGCCCAGCACTTGCTGAAGCAGATCATGCAGAGAGAAATACATTAATGACTTCATTAATAAAGGGGAGGAGAAGTGCTGAACGCCAGCAAAACTTTCCTTCCAGTGACTTGTTTCCAGCTGGAAATGGAAGGACCCCCCTCCCCCCGGCACTAGCTGTGTTGCAACGTAGACAAAATGCTGACAAATGTGCAGTCTCGCGCGGAGAGGGAGAATGGCCTGACAGGTCTTTTCCATCTTTTGGCTTTGAAAAGAGAAGAGCACAAATACAATCTCTGCAGGAATTTTTAAATTCTTCCTGAGCCGGCAGCTCTGTCAGTCCTCCTTCAAAGGAATTTGAAGATGAAAGGGGTGTGTTTGAGGGCATGCACCACTTTGATCCCACCCTCAAGCAGCCAACGCCCCGGCACTCGGCAAACAGCGAACCTGCCAATTTAGCGCTCACAGAATAGCTTCTGTTCAGGTAAACACTGAATTCAGCTTTAATCAGCCTTGCAAAATGGCCATGAAAGTGTATCCACCCACATATACAATATCCTCACCTGTCGCATACCCAGATGATTGATGGCAATGGGAAAGTGTGTTTCGTTCTCCCGCAGACCTTGACAAAATCCCATTGTCCAGCAGGAGAATGTGTGGAGGCGGTTTAAATGTCCCTGTTGTTCCACCTGAACACAAACGTGTGCCTGCGTCCTAGCAGAGCGGCCCTCGGCAAGGGCTGTTAGATCAGCACAGATAAAACACCCCTCTGTGGGGATGCGAGTGAAGATGCGCTTGTGCAGGATCCGAGGTCTGCTTTAGCAAACCGGTTCTCCTGCCTTTCCCCTCTCTGGTTTCTGACATCCAGCACGCCTCCTCTGTGATGGTGTCACATTTTCAGCCTTTCGTCCCTTTTCTCCAAAGAACATTACCTAGGCAGACTTCTCCCCCCATCCGTGGCCCTATTCTTTGCAGATCAATCACAGATCTGCTTGATCAGAGCTGAAACATAGTTAGCTCTGGGGTTTTTTTCATGTAAAGCCCTTGAAAGGAAGACCTAGCATTGCAGGGATGTGCAGTGATTCAGCAGCTGGATCCCTTCCTTTGAAGGCGAGCGCTGGCCGTGCACACAGCGGATGATTTGCAGCCCTGGTTCCCGGGAGGCCTGTGACACTTTTGGAAGAGCAGCAATGCTAACCCCTGGCTGAATTCCCATGTGCTACCTAGAATTATTTTCCAAAGGGCCAGCTGATGAAATGTGCCCACATTCTTACTTGGTGTCCATCACCCAGGTAGCTGAAAACCTTCCCACGTGAAGGAGGTAATTCCTACAGCTCATCTAAAAACCTGTGCTTTCAAATGGGCGGGATATTCCCATCCTGGCAAAATGCTACATGGCACACAGAAGTCAAGGGTCAGGTTCACAGCGCCTTAATTCTGCCTCACTCAGTGCATTGTCACACTATAAACACATACCTCTTCAGGAGGCTGGGGCCCCTCTATGGTACTGGATAGGGTTCACAAACATAGCTGGGAACATGGAGCAGAGTCAAAGGCTTTCCCTCCCCTGGGCTATAGCATCTGTGGTTTTACTCTTTGCCTTCAAGCCTTGGGCTTCTCACTGCGTGTTTGCCCAGTTTAAGAAGGGCCGCGTTAGACAGCACCCCTCCATCGCCTCCTCCGGACCTCCACTGCTCCAGTGTTTCCTCTGGTGATCTAATTAGGACTGGGCAAAAGGCAACCGAGGTCTCCAGGGGAAGCCCTCTCCTCCCAGGAGAAGGGCTCCGCAAGCCCGTTGGCTACTGCTCGAGGCTGGACCTGGGGAGCCTGCCTGCCTGACTCACCGCCGGCAGGAAGGCACCCAGCGCCTGGCGGGTGTCAGACCCAGATCCCGTGTCCCCAGCTGCCGTGGCTGGCCCCTGAAGGAGGTCACACCTGCTCTGTCATGATTAATGAAGGAAAAACCCCTCCTGCCTGCCTGCAGAAGCTCTTCCCAGCTTTAAATGCTACAGAGCCTGCAGTGGAGGATGCTTCTGGGGATTTTGCCCTTGGGATGGGCACAGCTGGGAGCCGTCAGCCCTGAAGAAGCGAGGGCAGCAGAAATACTCACTCGCAGGGGTGCAGCGGCGATTCGCTCCCATGAAAATGGGGAAACCGACAGTTGTCTTGAGGGTCGTGGTGGTTTTATGAGGAATTTGATAGGAAGCCAACAGGGATGGGCAAAAAACATGCCCATGCATCGCAAGCAAAAACGCTTTACTGTTTCGGGGAATTTTAATCAATTTTATTTGCCAATTAACCATCTACTAACGACTGATTCTGGTTTTAAAGAAAAATAAACCCGAACAAACACACTCAGGAAAAACACCCCTGCTTCCCTCCTGGCACCACTGCCCCCTGTTTTTTTTGTTCTCCGTCCCCCTCGGCACGGGACACCCCATTCCCTTGGCAAGGCGAGGGCAGCGTTGGTGATGGGGGTCAGCGCCTGGTGGCTCCCCTGCCGGCAGCAGCCCCTCAAGGGTCCCCACTCGGGCGGGCCTCTCTCCTCCTCCTCCCAGCAGGGCCTTTTTCTTCGTGACCTCCTCCTGCTCTGGCCTCCGTCCCCCTTTTCTCTGAAGTACGTTTCCACAGAGGCGCCATCGCCTCCCCTGAAGGGTGCAGAGGTGCCGTGCTCCTCTGGTGGCTCAGGGGTGCCACGGGCTCCCCCGATTGGCTCAGAGGCCCCACGGACTCCCCCGATTGGCTGTGTTTTGGCGGGAGACCCATGGGGGAGCCGGCTGGAACCGGCTGCGGGCGGCGGGGGGCAGTCTGTGGCCTCCTCCCTCACAGGGCACCCCACAGCCTGCGTCCCGCTACCGAAATCTCACCAGTTATGCCCAGTATACCCATGCAACTGGGGTGGTTTAGGACCAGGCTTGTAGCGGCTGTCAGGTTAGCACTGGGCTGGGGCTGGGAAAGCTTCCGAGGCTGGGGTTGAAGGTGGGGTGCAGCTTTCCCCCGGGCAGGTCCCTGTCCCTGCCCCTGGGGCATGGCTGGGGCTGAGGTGCCCTGGAGCAGGGTCTGGTACCAGCCCCAGACACCTCAACAGGTCCAGGGCGAGGATGGGGCCAGGATGGTCATGTGCAGCACCAGAGCCTCAGGGAGGCAGTGCTGGCCCCAGAGGACATTGGCACACATGAACCTCTTTGCCAGCCCTTGGGGACTGACTGTCAATATGCCTTTCTGCCACACACTGGCTGTTTCCGCTTCGTAGGGACACCACCCTGAGAGTCACCTGCAGGAGCAACGTCTAGTTGTAGCAAGATGGATGGTGGTTTCGTTACATTTGCTTCTCAATTCCTCCAAACTTTCCCAGCGCTGCGGGCAATATGCATCGTGCATGGCAGCTGGATTTGCTGCAGTGCTCCTGTGGCAGATTTACTGCAAAGGGCCAAATGGCAAAGGCCTGCCTGGGGTAGCCTGTTGGTGGTTAGGGTTGCGATGTCAGCAAAATAGGTATCCAGGTGTGCAGTGCCTGCTCGGAGATTTGGGGTTCCTTTCCTCCCCTCCTCAGTCTCAATTCGTCTTACCCAGCTCTCTGTGTGAGTGAAGGAGAGGGAATATGAGATCTCTGCAGCATGCAGATGCCATGCTGATAAGGAGAGCACAAAAACACTGTTTAAAAATAGACCTGCAGTGCCTTGGAGATCTCAGTCTTGCCACCTTGCTCTTCATGCAAACACCAGGCAGAGGCGAGACGGTATGGATCAGCTTGCTGCAGTGAGTTGATACTCATCAGCGTTAATTTTCGCTGGATACTGCTGTCACTAGAATTTAAAAAATCCGATTTGTTATCCCCTGTGGTAACCAAGGTGCTCTCTGAATGTAAATGGAGGGGAACTGATGTGCCTGAGAACGCCTGAACCAAGAGCAGGGAGAGCTGTCATTTACTACATGCAGCTAAGCAGGGTGTTAACTCTGGAGCCTACCGACAGCCATCAGAGTGGGACATCAGCTTTTTGCTCTAACTACCTCATTGCTGAACAAAAATTGTAAGAAAAGAAAAGGTCAATTCTGTCAGGAAAAAATCAGTTTACAAGATACAGTATTCTTTTTAACGGAGGACCAAGGGGAGAAATGGTGGAGAAAGACTCTACCACTTCTCACCCTGTCCAAACAGAAGGAGCAGGTTTTGTCCTGTTGGTGTGATGACTGAGAAGAGCTTTCCTCCTTCTGTTTTCAGGATGCTGCTGTGGATGATGCAGTGTTAAGGAAGAAAGAGCAGAAAGATGTTGAACTTGATAAGAAAATCTTGGCTTTGCGGAAAAAGAATGAAGCTCTCATACGAAGATACCAGGTGAGTCTGCAGGTTCTGACCTTCCCCAGCTCCGTTTCGGAGTCTTCAACTCATAGTGTAAAGAAAACGGTCAGCAGTGTCGGGGTGACTTTGTTATATAGATAGCGTTTTCATATTGGAAAGCATTCGGAGCAGGTGGGCAGAGCGCTACCTTTAGCTACGGCTCCTGAATTGGGTTGGAAAGAAGGCTCGCTGACGCTTGCCTTGCTGCTGCAGCATCTCCTCTTGCCCTACCATCTTCCTTCCTCTATCTGCATCACACCTTTCTGACCCTTTATCCTCATATTCCCCTGACTTTTTCCCCATCTGTCCTTCCCAGTGCCTCCCGCTTATCCTCTTGGACGCGTGGGAGGTTGCATCCTGAAGACATTTGACAGGTTTATCTTCCCTACCAGGGCAGTGGTATGGGTTGAAGCTCTTCCCTGGCCGGTCCCAGTGTTCTGTGGAGCACAGAGGTGTCCAAAAGAGTTTCCATGAAAAAAAGGAAGATGAAGGCAAATCAAGGCTTTAGCAGCCTGCTGGTTACTGCAGCCTTACCCTCTGAATTAGGAGGAAATATTCCAGCTACACCCTCTGTTTTTTTGATCCTGCCTTGGCCAAGAGAGTAGTAGCCTGAAGGAGATATCCAGCCTGGCTTGTATGAGCTGGTTTGGGTGACATTGTGGTAACCTGGAGCGCTCTCTGTGGATTTGTTTACCCTTCTCCGTGAGTGTCTGCATATGGCAGTACAGAGTAGGACAGCCTGAGGGTACTCCTGGCAGAAGGGTCTGCCTTGGCTTGTCTGGCATATTCTCCTGCCTGTGCCCAAGGCCAGTTGGCTTTAGGGGCTCTTTAACATTTGCCAGCTGGGTGGGCAGTCTCAGGTTTGACAAAGAGCCATGCTGAAAACCCCAAAACCCAGAGAGCACACTTCATGTCTTGGATCCAGAGCTGAGAGACTGAGTGGTGCTCTGGGCTAGGTCTTGCTTAGAAGACATTTCCTTTGATACCATAGGAGCCATTTTGGACCTTTTCTGGTGGCAGCAAAAAATGGTACATAGTGGGAAGGTATGGGAAGGATTGAATGCCACAAGCAGTTGGGGGAGAGGAACTCTTACCTCCATGTGAAATGCTACCCACCTGCCACCACCGCTTGCCTTCTAGAAGAAGCTGCCTAGTAGATAGCCAGATCTCAGCCACCTTCCCTTGGCCACAGATGATGCCAGACTGGCACAGGGACCATGGCTCCTGTGCACAGCCCTCCCTTTCTGCAGGCCTGGTGTGTTTTCCAGCCTCTCCACATGTCCTATACGCAATCATTCACAAACCTCAAACTGATCATCTTCCCTGCCTGTCAGGAAGGGACCCCTGTACTCTGTCCTTGCTTCCCATTGCATGTGCTGAGACCACAGTGGGTACCCTGAGTCAACAAGAGATTTACTAAGGTGCCTGTGGCACAGGGACAGGTAATGCAAGTCGCAGCTGCCTGTGACCCCTTCCAGGGGCACACGGGTGGGACACAAGTTGGTCCAGTCCCTCTTAGAGGTGGAAGTGGGTCCATTTAGGAGAAATCCTAAACAGGAAAATGGATAACATCTGTAGACATCCAGGTACAGGCTGATGATAAGATTATGTATACGTTTCAGGAAATAGAAGAGGACAAAAAGCGAGCTGAGCAGGAGGGAATGGCTGTTACCTCCAGGAGACCCAAGCAGGATGGACTCACTATTACCATCACCAAGGCTCACAACGTAAGTGCGACCTCTCCTTCACCACTGGCCAGCTCTCACTCCAGTCCTACCTCAGCGAATCGACATTGCTGAAAGAGATAGCCTCCACAGCAAAGCTTTTTCAGGCATAGGACACAGCTCCTAAGCCCTCACAGAAGGATGTAAAAACTCTGCAGAGATGTGTGCTCAAAGTGATTTTACCTGATCCACATAAATTTCCAGCCATGTGCAGGCACCTGTACCCAAGCACGCAGAATTAACAGGCAAATGAAAGAATGTGTGAACAGGCACACTTGGCCCTGGATGGGTCCCAGGTGTCAACATCACTGCAAATACGTAGGCAGAACGTATCAGGTGTATGTGTGTCATTGCAGGCGTTGGGAATACCTCTGAGGATGCCTGTAGGCTGGGCAAAGTCGTGGTCTCCTTAGGCTTTGTGAGTGAGCGAAGCAAGTAGCCCTTGGTTGCTTTGGGGCTTCCCACAACTGGGGCAAGTGCTGCAAGTCCTAACTGGACCAAATCTGTGTCTGACAAGCCCTGTCCGCCCCTCCTGGCAGTGTGGGGCTTGGTAAACCACCCGGCCAGTCCTGCTGTAACCCCTGGGTGAAGTCCTCTGCCAGAGCAAGCACGGAGCTTGCTGAGCCAGCCCACCCTCCTTCCATGCAGTCGGCACTCCTGGGTTGTTAGATCCAGGCTGATGCATTGCTCACTTCTCAACCACGCCCTGGCCCTTGCTGTTTTCTGGAGGTGCACTGTTGCACACATTTTTCTCTCATACAGGACCTGAAAGATGCAATTACCCAGACTGAACACTATGGACAAGATAGCCCAGCCCTCTCGATGGTGAGCACCACCCTCAGGAGCCATCCACTTGGCTTCCAAGGCCATCTCCATCAGGACTTGGGCTTTCCCGATCTAACTCAGAGTGCTGCAGAAAGAGATGAGGATGACATTTGTTTCCTATAACTCTGGCATTTTAGTCTGAAATGTCAGATTTGTAAGTGTAAAGGATTTTCCAGACCCGCTGTAATTGTGGGTTTCGCTACTGAGCAGACAACGAGCCCCTTGTTCCCTAGGAATGTCACGGCACCGCGCCGGGCACAGAAGGCTTTCTCGGGGCAAGGCCTGCCTTTTCTGTAGCTGGCCTCCCTGCTCGCGTGCAGGTGTGTTTGGGGAAGGGAATTGCATTGGTGAGCCGAGGGGCCTGGATTTGCTAACGGAAGTAATTCGTTTTCCAGGACAAAAGGGTGGTGAGTGAGAAATGGGGGAGCCCCTGTCCTGTGAGCTCTGGGTTCGGCATTGGCAGTGAGGAAGAGGAGGAGGAGGAGGAAGCAGATCATATGTTCACATTCAGGATGGGGAAGAGGATGCAGCTGGCTGTTACCATGGACAACAAAGCCAAGGTGAGCGGGGAAGGGGATTCCTCTTACACTGCAGCCTCTTGACTTACAAACGGGCTTCTGTTCTGCCTCTCACTTGAGCTTTCTGCTCAGCATGTCCCCCAGTGTCTCATCTCCAAAGGGAGTAGTTCCCTTTCTGCTCCTTGTCCCTCATTTCTCAACCCTTCAGCACAGCCTTGGTCTTCATCTCGAGTTGCCACGCTCTTTCCTCCCCATGTCTGATTCACAGGAATCAGCCCCCAGGCCTTGCTAAACCTCCCAGCAGCTCCATCCAGCCATGCGTAGCCAGTTCCCTTTCTGAGAGATTAGTCACCTCATTGCCCTCCTGGGCCACCGTCGGGTTTGTTAAACCGAGTCGCTGTGCCTGGAAAGGGCATGGAAATAAGTGGGAGCTCAGACAGATTTAGCTGCATTACTCCCCAGCTATTCCCAGGGAGGCAGTGAGGTTTGGTGATAAAAACAGCATCATTTCTCCCTGTTTCTGTGTTCCAGAAAGTCCTAAATGCAGAAGAAAAAACAGAGTGACATGAGTATCTGTTGCAGCTGCCAATGTGATGGGCAGAAAATGTGACACAGTATTTGCAGACTTAATTAAAAACTCTGCAAAAAGGCAAAAGTAATTGAAAATGCTACTTCATCTTTTAAATCCCAAAACATCCCCTCCTGGGCACTACCCCGTCCCTCCTGGAGTCTGTGCATCTAGATATAATGATCCTAATGGCAGCTTCGGCATGTCGGGACTTATTTGCCAAGAAGGGTTTGATAAAACTTTGGCAGTTAGTATTGGCAGCACGTCCAAGGAAGTACGTGCCTGTATGAGCTTCACGCTCTTATTTTCTTCACTTGGAGTATATCTCAGGGGACTGATCTTGTTCTCACTGGAGTTAGTGAGTTTGACCACTGAGATAAATAGGAACAAGGATCAGAAGTGCCACCTGCTTTGGGAAAATGTAGTGTCTGCGTGCACAGATGCACCTGGATGGGAACTCAGGGAAGCTCTCCAGTTAGTGAGTCTCCGGAGGGAAATTATCGCTGCAGGTGATATTTCTTGCTGTTGAATATGTTCCAAAAGAATACAAGAGGCAATCTTACCTATTTATTAGTTAAGACTAAGGAGACACCAGTGAGACAATGGGAGACACAACACCCAGGTGAGCACAGCCCCTTTGTGCTGACCATGTGGATGTGAAGGAGACAGAAAGCCTCAGCTGGCCCTGCGCCTCACTGAGACATTGGGCGGACGAGGTCAGCTCCTGTCTCAGTCACAGCAGTGCTGGGAAAAGGAAACGGTGGCAGCAAATGGTGCTCCCCTGGGTCCCCTTTTAGGCACAGCAACGTGCTTGGCCCACAAAACGAGAGTGGGCTTTTTTCAACTGAGGTCCAAGCCAAAGACATTCCCCAGGGTAATGAAGTGAAACCCCACCCTTCCTGCTACCCTTGTGCTTGGGGTAGGAGTGCTGAAAACCTTGGCTGTAAACAAAAGGCAGAGAGACATTTCTCCCTCTGAGGCAGCTTGGAAATATTTTTCTGATTTTGTGCCTCGAATGCCTTTTCATTTCTGTTTCTCCGTGACCTAGTTACCCTTTCTTTCTATGAAGAAATAGGCCACAATCACCATGCTATTATCAAGTCATTATATGTTACCTTGAAGGAACTGAATCACTTAGGAAATAATGCACCTTTCAGAATGATTTTTCAGGAGAAAGGGACTGAGGCCTCTCATTTCCTTTGTTCCAGATAGATTACCAGTAGCACGAACATCCCCTTCAAATGAAATCTCATTCCAGCACAAACAAACCACCTCCTGATGTAAGGGGAAAAATTCTGTTTTTTCTTAGAATAGAGGGTACGTAGAAATCTAACCATCCTCATTACTGACTGAATGAGGTATTTGAGAGTCTCCTCCAAGGTTTCTCATGGCTGTGTGGCTCTGCATGGGGGGCTTATATTTGAAGCAATTACACTGGCCGAGTGAGTGGCTCTCGCAGACAGGCTGTGTCCCCTGGAGCCGTTTCCATAATCTATAGCTCAGAATTCAAGTCCTAGATGGGGATTTGTATTAGCACAAAGCACTGGCAGCTACATCACATTGCTGCCTTAAACTCTGTGCCAGGGTTTTTCAGCATGGCCAATTAATAGACTTCTCAGATTTTTCTGCAGGAAACGCAGACCTTTGTGGAAACTTCCCATAAGTTCCCTGTTGTGTGGTATATATGAATTTGCTTGCATTAAGCGCCTTTTACAGCCCCCGAGGTCTCCCGAGTGTTGGTGTAAAGCACAACCCAGCAGCCTGACTTGATGACAGAGGAAAACTGATTTACTGGTGAACATTCCAGTGGCATCAATCCAGAACCTTCCTTTAGTTACTTTAAATATAGTTCTCAAAATGGATGAGTAGGAAGAGCATGGGACTGCAATGGGTGAGAGGGAAAAATTATTAGGATTTTGGAAAAAATTGGATTTGATACCATGCGAAGTGCAAGCTTATTTGTTGCTGCTGCCCTGTTAAGGCATCCTCTGGGCAGCTGAAGTTTAGAAGAGGGTAGATAACTTACTTCAGCTTCCCAGTGAGCGCATGTCCCTGGGAGAGACTTGCTTGGTGATACTGGCATGACTAAATGGGCCATCACCATCCTTCCTATGACCACTGCAAGGTTCAAGCGACAAAGTAGCTGGGCTGTGCAGAAAACCATTTACATTCAATCCTAAATATCACAAATCACTGTAAAGCGAGAAGCCCCAAAGGAAAGGCAGCTGGAAAATTGCATAAACTGGACAGAAGTCCAGGGTTTTCCTTTGTTCCCCATGTTCTTTTTCCTGACACTCCTCAGATGGATATTTTTAACACTGCCTTTGCAATCTGGGGCATGCCTCAGACATGAGATGGGCACTTCTCAATTTATGGTTTCTCAGTGAATTGCTACAAGGGAAGCAGTGTAGTTTTGTCTGACTGCAGCTAAATAGCTAGTGTGAGAGTCTTGGATCTCCTGCAGGCGGTCAGTGAGCCGGGACAGTCCCTGTGGAGGGGAAGAGGTGGCTCTGCCAGACGCCGCTGGCTATTTGGGCCCCGCTCTCTGCTCCCGTTGGCTCTGCATGGACGCTGTCCTCATCTGACATCCCTCGCTTTGGGAGCTAGCCCACCGAGGCCCAGGATTTCCCAACGTGGGACAAGCAATCTAGGAAATCACTGATATTCTTAAAATAATAAACAAGCGAAAGAAGACACGTCGGCACATTAAGCAGAATGTGCCTTCAGGCGTCGCATCTTAGCCAGCAGCAATATGGGGAGCGAGGGAGGGAGGGGGACAGGGTATTACCTAGAAAAGCTGGTGGTCTCCCAGCCTGTATATGTCTAGCCATACAGCTCTGCTAAATAGATATTTCCTGTATCAGCCCCTGAGCCTTCCTTGCCATCTGCTCAATAAACTGCAGGGTTTAATGGCTTTGCCAACGCGCCAGCCTTCCCACTGTGGCTTTTAACATCTAATGGCCCAAGGAAGCTGCCGCCTCCCTGTAAATACAGTAGGGCACTTTGAGGCTTCCGTCCTGCTCACGGAATTTGGATGCGGGGTCGTCTGCATTGGTTTTCGGGTTTTCAGGTAGCGGCTTTGCTGTCGCTTGCACTCAGGGCCCACGTCCCTCCTCAGGAAGGACTTTCTCAGATAGTAAGCGATGAAGCCATCTTCCAAACACACCCACCCAGTGCTGGGCCTCCCCGGCAAGAGTTATTTGTGACTGTGTTATTTGTCTAAAGGACAGGCCGTCACCACCTAAACACTGAAGAGCTCTAGGGAACAGCTGTTGACTTAAGCTAGAACTAATGTTTGATGTACAAGTTATGGATTAATAGCTCGCTATTACCTTGCTAAGCCATTGCTGGGCTTACTTTCTTAATAAAAAAAAATATTAACTGGAATGCTAAACACCTCATATCGGTGCTCTGTTTAGGGCAGAGCAAGCCCAGCTCTCCAGTTCATTAACTAACCTCAGCAGTACCACCTAGGATTACTGTACATGCCTGCTCAGGGCTTAAAGGAGGGAAGATGTATTGCCTTGAATGTCCCAGGAAACTCAGGATTATCCCTGGAGCAAAGATATTTCCTGGGAATAATAACCATTGAAGAACAAAGCGATGTACAGCTTCAGCACCAAAGTATCTACCAGGCTTGAGCGATTCAGTGGTTCCAAAGCAAAGCCAGACCATATTTTCAGCCTCTGAATCATGCTACAAATAGAGCAGGGAGACAGGACAGCAAGCAGTTAAGAGCCTATTCTGCAAGGTGTAATGTGTCCAGCTGCCTTCAGAGGATGTCAGCAGATCTCAGCTCTTCCCCAAATATATTACAGTCATGCAGAACTGATTCCCAAGAGCTTTGCGCTTACGCTGGGAGAACACTGTCCTTTGGGGACTGTTTGCATGTTGAGGAAACAGCAGTGCCTTCCTTGGGCTGCAGAGTTCCTGGGTGGCAGCAGGCAGCCTCCGCGGCTGGAGGGTTGCTGCCAGGGAGGCAGATGCTGGGGAAAAGAAAGATTCTTGCATAGAAAATTGCTTTACAGATTGCTTTGGGCAGTTGCCCAGATTGCTTTACAGAGCCCTCCTCCCCAAAAGACATGAGCAAAGAACAGGTTTTTAGAAGAGGAGAGGCTAGTGTGGGGAGAGACAGAAGAGAGGTGCAGTCTTGTATACACCAATTCCAAAACAGGGAGGCAGTATTTGTCCCTGTTGTGAGTCCACTGACACTTCTGGGGTTAAGTCACAGACCCATGATCTGTAGGGGGCCTCAAAAAACTGCTAGGCACTTTCCTTGCATGTCTCCAGACACAAGAAAGAGTTTAGTTTTCCTTATAAAGGGGAACTGTGAAGCACACACAATGATGCTTATCACTTCATCCTTTCTAGCTGTGGGAGAAAGTTTAAATAGGAAGGCTCAGGTTTTCAGAGCGGCTGACAAGATTTTGGGTTTCACTACCTTTTCATTGCAATGGGAAGTGTTTGTTCGTATATCTGGAAGACACATGATTCAGTTAGCATAACATTGCAAGCTACTGTATAGAGGTGTCCATTTACATAGTCTTTAATGGAAAAGTTAAATAAAACTCCATTTTCCTGTGTTTATCACAAGGCAAGAGCACCAGCATGGCCTGTTAGTACCAATACACAGTACTTCTTAAAATGACCATGTTAATACTGTATTTCTGAGCTACTAGATCATCTCAGCGTAACTGCCAACATGAATGAGCCCAGAGGATACTCTTGTGGCTGCAGACATTGCCCCATGAACCCAGAGGGGATGGCAGGAGAGATTTTCAGCTTCAAATTATCCAGCCCAGCTCTGTGGTCTGAAATACAAGACCAAGATAGTCTGTTCACAGGGTTAATTTTTCTTCCACCCACATCCATTAATGCTGATTTGCACTGACATAAAGAAAAACCGCACTGGTTTCTTCGACTGCAAGCAGGAGTCCTATGCTGACCATTCTAATTCCAGTCTCCAGTTTTGGTGAAATTTAGGAATAAAATATATGAATCATAGAACATAAACAGGATTTGAAGTATTCTTTTTATTTTAAAACATCCTGTGTTTGTATTGGCTAATAGTTTTGGCAATGGAAATATGTTACTTTTGGACATGATGTGATTCCGTCATTCAGAAGCAGGTGCCACTTAAAAGCCAAGACCTAAGTGCTTGTGAGCTTCATGGCTGACTGATCCTGAATTCTGCTCTGTACTACCTAGTTCTAGTTGTGTAAAAGCCAGAGCTGCAGAAAACAGGCAAAATGACTAAATTCATACTTGCATATTAAATCCACTACTTGCATACATCTGCACACACGCATGTGTGCATATACACACATACACAGATGTAAAACCTAAATAAGTTTTACTTCACAGTTGAAGCAGGCTACAGACTTGGGCACAATAATAGGATCATAAAATAGCTGAGGTGGGATGGGACCTCTGGAGGTCATCTAGTCTGATCCCCTGCTAAAAAGTTATCTTCAGAGTTATCTCAGGTTGCTCAGGGCTGAGTCCGTTCAAGTTCTGAAAATCTCCAGTGATGGAGATTTCACAGCCTCTTTGGGCACCTGTTTTCAAGTGTTTGACTACCACCATTGTGACTTTTTTCCCCTTAACTCCAGTTGTACTTCGTCTTGTGGCAGGTTGTGTCCGTTGCCTCTTGCCCTTTCGCTGTGTACCTCTAAGAGGAGTCGGGCTCTGTTCTCTCCATAACACCTTTCAGACAGAGGAATACTGCAATTAGGTCCCCTCTTTGCCTTCTCTTCTCTCTCCAGACTTAACAAATCCAGCCTCACCGTGTGCATCCTATGCTCCAGTCCTGTAACCATCTTGGTGATCCTCCGCTAATCCAATTTGTCCATACCTCTCTCATCTTGCACTGAAGGGAAACTGGACGCAATACTTCAAATATGGCCCAGACAGAGGGAAATGATCACTTCCCTCAGCCTGATGGCTATCCTCGTGCCAATGGAACCAAGTGAGCAACTAGCCTTCCTCACTGTTCACTTATGGTCAAGTTGTTGCCCACCAGGCTCCCAAAGTACTTCCACGGAGCTGCTCCCAGCCAGCTAGGCCCCTGCCTGTAGTGATGCATGGGATTCTTCGGGGTTTGTTTGTCCCAGGTGCAGGACTTGTCATTTGTTTTTGTTGACCCTCCTCCACCTTGTCAAGATCCCTCTGAATGACAGTACCATCCTCCAGCGTATCAGCTTGGTGTCACCCATGAACTTGATGAAGGTGTAGTCTGTCCTATTATCCAGAGGACTGAAGAAGATGCTAAGCAGTACAAAGTAGCCTCACAGCGATACCAGCCTACACCCTCAGCACTCTTGGATGCAGCCCACCTAGTCCCACCTTCTTACTTTATTTAAATGGCCCATAACTGAATCTTCCAGGATGCTGAGGGAGCGAAGCATTTCTCTGCCACTAGGCTAGGGACTTGGGAGGTAGAGAGCAGACCTTGCCAGTGAAAGACCAAGGCAAAGAAGGCATAGAGTAACCAGTCTTTTCCATGCCCTCTGTCACTAAGTTGCCCACCCCATTCAGCAGCAGGCCAATGGCTTTCTTCAACTTTCTTTGTTGATAACGTATCTACAGAAGTCCTTCTTGCTGACCTTCACATCTCTCACTTGTTTCAACTCCAGGTGAGCTTTGGCTTTCCTAACTCTGTCCCTGCAAGCCCAGGTCCTGCTCCACTAATCTTCCTTGAGAGCCTGTCCCTTTCCACCTCCCACACACTCCCTTTTTGCATTTAAGTTCAACCAGGAGCTCCCTGCTCGGCCAAGCTGTGCTCTTTCTGCACCTGCTCATTTTCTTGTACAACAGGAAGTCCTTACTGACGTTCTTGTGCCTTGTCCGTGAAAATCAATCAGTCTCCTGGGCTCCTTTCCCCTTCAAGACAGCTTCCTGCAGGATCCTGCCTGCTGGTTCCCTGAACAATTCAACATCTGCTCTCCTGAAGCCCATGGTCTCTAGTCTGCTGCTTGCCTTCCTTCTCTCAGGCTCCTAAAAACCACCGTCTTCTGGTCACTGCTGCCAACGCTGCTGTTGACCTTCACATCTTCAACCAGTTCTGACTTCAGTAATCAGGCAGTCACTTACTAAGCTGCAGTAATGCAACCACTTGTAACGTTGTGACTGCAATGGGATTGCAATTAGGACAATCCCATTGTAATGGGATTGTC
This sequence comes from Balaeniceps rex, assembly GCA_013401315.1. Classification (NCBI taxonomy): domain Eukaryota; kingdom Metazoa; phylum Chordata; class Aves; order Pelecaniformes; family Balaenicipitidae; genus Balaeniceps; species Balaeniceps rex. Next base: position 97,010 of record VYZW01012867.1, read on the forward strand.
ATTAAGGACAGTATAACATGCCCTATTTGTGGAGGGGGAGTAAAGCTAGGATTTCAGAGCAGTTTAGATTCTGGTTTGAACTTTCTGGCTCTGCCCGGTCTCTGATAAAATCATATGCTTCTCAAGACAGATACATAGACTAAAACCTTTAAAACAGCTCACAGAATTTATAGGTGTGGGGATTTTTCCAGGACATATATCCTGGCTGCAGGTAAAAGTACACCTAAATGTCTGGCTATGGTAGATGCCAAGACAGTTGTACTCCATATTTAAATGACTGCCTATTCTCTTGACTATCAGATTTTACTCTCTCAGGAAAAAGATCTTGACATCTCTAGGGATGGCTTACAGATGTTGGTCCTCGGCAGCAAAGTAGGAGGCTGCATTGACACAAAAATAGAGGACAACACGGAAAGTACTAGAATGGCATTGAACAGATTGGCAGCAGATCCTTGCTTTGAATGCAACATGTGGCTTCACTTATTTCAAGAAAAGCAGAAATAGCAAGGGTCCTACTAAGGGCAGCAAAACTTGTTAGGAGCTACAGCTGAAACCTAAAACCAGAGCTGTACATACTCAAGGGAATGTATAAAAAGGTTCCCACCATGTCCACACAGCTCTGGCAGACAGAACCAACAGCGGTGCAGGGACCCACTCCCCCTCTCACGTGCAAGAACTGTCTCTGCTGAGACAGCAAAATTACATAGACGTGAGAGAAGAATAAACAAGAGACTGAAGATCTGGTGCTGGAAATACTCCAGTACCTCCTAAAACATTTATCATGTGTTAGGAAGCTCGATGACTGGACAAGCGATAAAAAAGGTCTTGCTGACGGAGGCTGTCTACAGCAAGGCTTCCTCCATGCTAACATCTGCACTTCTGGCAGAGCCAAGTGAAGATGAGGCTAATGCAAGACATGGTGATATCATATGTCATGGCAAATTCACTGATGCTTGCAAGACTTCCATACAAATCAGAGGTCAGTGTGTGCTGTTTGTTTTTGAAACCAAGTTTGTAGCAACAAAGAGTTCCCAGGTTTCACTGAAGTTTACTTGGAGATTTTTAACTCCTTTGAAATCAAGACTCCAGTATGTGTGGAAGTCCAAGGAGAAAATGTACCATCCTTTAGAGAGGGAAGCTTCTGAGGTTTGTTCATCCCTGGTAAAGTCGAGCAGAGGAATCATACAGACGAAGAGAAAAGAAAAAGATCAGAGATGAAGATGGAGATGACTTATTAAGTCTCTCATTTCCTTGTAAGGCCAAAATAAAAAGGCACATGATGGAAATGAAAGATGATACTTTTAAATGAGAAAAAGTATGTATTTTTGTACAATAGATGTGCTCATTTTGTGGAAGTGATGGCTGAGGGCATTGGCAGGAGCTCAGCCAGCAACAAAGATAATTAACAAAATAAGAACCAGATGTAAATCCATGCAGTAAAGTCATGAACTGATACAGACAGCTGGAAATAATATCTGAAAGGGGTAAACTGCCCTTGTTCAAAGAGTTTATGTATCAGTTTTCTAAATGATTCCACTGCTGAATAAATCATTCCAGAAATATGAATGCACAATGACTATGAAGATGATAAATTATCAAGTGTTAATACACTTCAGAGTAGAAACTGCTTTGTGGGCAAGGTTGGCGAGAACACCACTGTTTCCCTTCTCTTTCACCCTCTAGGCTTCTGCTCCAACGCAGCCTCACATTTTACTGGGACATGTTGTTTGGTGAGAGGACAACTTCACATTTGTTTCAAAGACACAAATGCAAGATGGCTCGCCTGTCTAAAATAAAAACGTCAATCAGTGTTCATGCTGCAAAGCATCTGAACAGGGTAAATCCCACCCTACCTAAGTTGTGCTCAGTTAAACATGCCTATGTAATATTACGTATCCCTTAAAGTAGGGTGGCAGCTTTATAAACCAAGATGACAGACTATCTGGCTCATGTTTCTCTTCTGCCAGACCAAAATCCTTTGCAGTTTGGGGATGGCCACTCTCCTAGGAAGGGCACTGCACACGGCTAATGGAGGCATCATTAACTCATCCTGTCCTTTCCAGGGCAAGCGGATCGTCAGTGAGAAACGCACCGAGTGCTTCACCGGCCCAGGCAGAGTGCCAGACCTGAGTGAAGAAGAGACAGACCATTTGGTGGCTTTCCGCCGGGGGAGAAGGATGCAGATTGCCATCACCATGGATAACAAGGAAAAAGTAAGTGCATTGCGAATGGCTGGACAGCAACGTATCAGTGGCATCCACTCGTTCTGCTGGCATGAGAAGGGCCAGGGAGACAGATTAGGAGCTAGCCCAGCAGCAGGACATTGGGAGAGGCTATATATTAATAGTGTGGAGCCTATCACTGTAGAACTCTCTGGCTTCCATCACTGTGAAAGAGGAAAGGCTACAATCCTTTCCCTTCTCTGTGATCCTAGCTAGAGCTAGCAGGCTCTTAAACATACTGGGTCCGTAAGAAGTATCAGATGCTATTTTGGGAGGATCGATGAAAGCGCTGCCAGATATGGGGCATGAATCTCACCTCCTGTCTCTTACCAACTTCTTTTTGGGGCCGTACAGCAGATTGAGTCAGGAGCGCTGTCCTCTTGACTCACTGCATGACTTAAAAGTTAACAGAGCTGGGCAATATCTGCTTCTAAACCCAAGTCCTGCTGTGCCTGGCCATAACCTACTGGGTGAGCTGGCTGAACTTTGTTAATCTTTGAAACATATTTCAAATACTTCTTTGGAAATACCTTCCTCTTTACACACACGGAAGCATGTGATATTTTCCTATTTGAGAGTTTGCACAGATAAGTAAGAATGCCTGCAGCAAACAGGGTCGGCAAAGACTATGAAGAAAAACAACACTTAGCGTAGCTGCCAAACACGCCCAGGAACGCTGGGAGACCTATGCAGCACCCTCTCTGGGACAGCAGCCAACCATCTGCTGACTGCCCACGTTAATCTTCGGCTTCTCCTCCTCCCCAGAGTTTACCTTAGGCTCTGAAAGCCCATGTGCTCCTTTCTCATGGCTACCAAGCAGTTTTTGTGAATGCCATAAACCTCATATAGGGTGCCTGATTGAGCCACTAGTAACTATCCATTCGCCAGAGGTTCCCGTGGCAGCTGTCGCCTGTTTCAGGCTAGGTGTCACGAACACACCTAGACGTGATGGTAGGATGAGAGTGACCTGACCATGCCTGTGCTGTAGCTGTCCTTGAGGCTGTTGAATGTAATTCTGTGATGTGCAGGGCAAGTCTCTCTGCTTCTGTTCTTGCTGGGCTTGTTTAAAGACTTATCTCTGAGGTCATCGAGGCTGGGACTGTGCTAGGAGAGAGCAGCAGGAGGAGTGCCTAGATTTTGGCTCCAGGTGCTGTGCCCTAAGTGCATGGACAGCCCTGGAAAAGGTAGTATCTCATATGCTTTTATTATGGAACATGAAATTTGAGGCTGAGGGTCCATGTATGTGGTGTTGGCGATGCCTTGCTCATATTGGCCCCAAAGCAGTTAGATTCGGAGTGTGCAAGAGCAGGCCTGCATCTGTGCTATCTTAAAGCCATATCTGCCTACACCTTTTTACATGAACCACTGAAGACCTGATGCTTTGAATTGTAGGCTGGCAAAGAGGGTGTGAAGTCCCTAATGCCTGGCAGATTTGATTTTGGTGATTCAGCCGAGGTTGGTGTCTCGGGACGTGCTCCTGCTACTTTCAGCTCCCACTGTGCTTCCATTCATTTAAATTCATTCCCAATGAACATGATTACCTCCATATAGCAGTGCAAGGAGCTCACATAACTCTGTCAACCCTCCTTTCCTCAATTGTACATAGCCACAGTGGTCTCGCACAGCTTGGGCTAGAAGGTAATCCTGATAATCCCTGGGAATGCAAACAACTCTATGCTGCTCCTCCTCAGATACCAAAGTTCATTTAAAGTCTTCCCTTTTTTTTTCCCCTTAATCCAAACCCCGTTGCTCAGTCGGCAGAGGGTCAGACTGAAGCTCAGGCACTCTTCTAGCAGCAGTGGGCCGTGAGGGAGGCCTGCTAGGTGCTGGACAAGAGCCTGCTGGTGCTGACGTCCACGGGGGGAAGGATTGTGCAGAGCCATTTAGTGCCTTCACGCCTTGGCTGAACAAGAGAAGGATCTCTGTCAGGAGCACAGGAAAGCCACAGAGGCTGCATATAGCTCTAGCTATCAAACACCACTACCAAGGAGCAGTATATGCCCTCAGCCTTACTTAAGACTGAAAAGAAAGATTAGTTTTGCTTGATCACCTGGTCTTCTGGCTGGACAGATAGCCTGGCTCAACAGCAGTCTTGGACTAACGCTGCTGGCAAGACCCATTTAGCAATAGCATCATGCTTCCTGCTGGCACAGAAAAATAGTCCCCTGCTTTCTGTTACTGAGCTTAGAAGCATACCTCCCCCAGCCTCTTGGAAGCTCACAGAGAGCAGAAGGAGGGCTTGCTGCTCCCTGGAAGGCAGGGTGCTTTCAGGGACCACGTGCTCTCCCAGCCTGCACAGGAGGCAGGGAGCAAGCACAGGGATTGCCATGGAGCACACCTCCCAGGGCTGGGAAACGAAGGGGCCGGTGGCGCATGTTAATGAGCTCATTTTAAAAATGGGCTTTCATGGGAGTATTTGTTGTTGTTCTTTGGATTCCTCTTATAATTTAGAAAAAGATATAAAAGTGTTTGAAACTCTGGTTTCCTGTTACCAGCTGGATATGTTTCAGAGTCCAGCTGAGCTCAGGAGATTTCCTTGTTTCTGGTGATTTCCCTAGACTGATCAGGCCCTGTTTCATCCCTAGTTAATGAAGATGTCTTCATATTGCCATTTTAATTGTGTAACTTCAGACAACAGCTGCAACAGCCAGGGCAAAAACCAGCTCTCAGCACGCAGGCACCTTACAATGTGACAAAAGGATGTGGCTGTAAGAGAGTTAAATGGCTGGATTTCACGGTCACCTCTGCAGGCTACTTTCTTCCATCCACACTTGGTCAACCTTTTCCCAGGATCAGTGACAGAAGCAGATGGGGCCTGAAGTGACAGGTCACGCTGGCATCTCACGCATCATGCCAGCTTGGGCTGGTTGAGTCAAGGGAGATTTGGTCTGGCCCACCCTGTCACTTCAGCTGTTCCTAAGCTGCGTTACGGATTAGTGTTTTAAACAAGTACTTCTTTTTTCTGATAGTGATAGCGCTTAAAAAATTGAAACCAGGCAAGTCTGTCTCACATGCTGTGCCTCAGAGTGATGTGTTTCTCCAAGAGGCACTGGAAGACTGCAGTGCAGAGAGCAGATCAGAGTTCGTGATAACAAAACATATAAAACCCCTATTAAATAATTTTAGCCTGCAGAACTCAGTGTATGTCGCAGGGATGTTGAATACAGCAATTCATTTTGGAAATGGAAGCCGAATCCCACCAGCACTGGTGGGATCACAGCATCCACAAACCCTGGCAGCCCTGGGCTTCGGTTCCCCTCCACGTAAACAGGGTTATAGCATGCCTCTGCCTTCCTGGCTATGGTGACGATAAGCACGTGAGTGATGCTGAGTGGCTCAGCGCTGCATCGCTGCAGGAAAACTGGTAAACAGGGAACCAGCTGGTAAACGGGGAAACCAGCCCTGGTGGGCTCTGCAACCCAAAGCCACCCCAGCACTTCAGAAGAGCTGGGACCTGTGTAGTGAGGGCCGTGCACTAACAGGAGCGTTATTGCAGCAGTGTTTGCACTAACACTAAGTGTTTGCAGCAGCAGCCAGCAGCGTCAGGGAGCACAAGAAAGCCAAATTGATCAGCCACAGAGGCTGCATATAGCTCTAGCTATCAAACACCACTACCAAGGAGCAGTATATGCCCTCAGCCTTACTTAAGACTGAAAAGAAAGATTAGTTTTGCTTGATCACCTGGTCTTCTGGCTGGACAGATAGCCTGGCTCAACAGCAGTCTTGGATTAATGTTGCTGGCAAGACCCATTTAGCAATAGCATCATCCTTTGGTGTCAGGGAGAGAGCAGAAGACCAGGGAAGCCTGCAGTCATCCCTCCCCTCCTGTACTCACCAGCCCCCAAGTTAGGGGCCTCCTCTGCCAAGAACAGCATCTTTCTCCTTGACAGGCTTTTTTTTGCCTGAATTCTAACCTTTTCCTTTTTTTTTTTTTTTTGAGTCCATCTAAACTTTATCCCCCACAACATCTGCAGCCAGGAGCTGCAATGTTAAGTGACGTGCTGTGTTGAGACATGCATCCCTTCTTTTTCTTCAAACTCCACCTGATGTTTCTGCGTCACGGGAAAGCAGTGCATAGATCATCCCCTGTTCGCTTTCCCAAAGTGCAAACGATTTTATCGACCCATTTCACATCTCCCTTCAGCCATCGCTTCTGCAGGCTTAAGAGACTGACCCTATTTAGACATGTCTGGTGAGGAAGTAGTTCTATATTTTTGATCACTCTCATTGCCCTCATCTGTGCCTTTGTTATTTTTACTATATTCTTTTAATACAAGAGGACCGGAACTGTACATGGTATTCAAGCTGCGGGCTCTTGTGGATGTACTCAGTGACATAACAATGTTTCTGGCTTGTTCTCTATTCTTCTCCTAACAACTTTGCATTTTCTTTGCTTTTTTCCTAAATAATTGGCCTAACATTTTCAGAGAACTAGTCACAGTAACACAAAAAATTCCATTCCTGAGTGTTAATCATAGTTCAGGCTTCATTACTCTTTGTGTGTATATAAGAAGGGGCATTTTTCTCCGTGTGAGTTATTTTGTATTATTGATATTAAATTTCATCCGTAATTTTACGATGCAGGCATTCAATGTCAAGAGATCTTTTGCAGCTTTTTCCTAGCAAATTACATTCTCTGCCCTGGATGATTTAGTATCATCAGCAAACTGTCATCTCTCTATTCAGCTCTGTTTCCAGACCATTTATGAGCATGTTGAGCAGCGCATGTTCCAGTGGCACACCCCTGCTAATCTTCTACCATGGAAACTGGCATTTTCTTGCCACTTTTTGTTTTCTATCCTTTAATTAGTTGTTTATCCAGAAGAGAAACTTCATTTTCATCCCCAAATTGATCAGCTACTGGGAGAGCCTGATGGGGGGTATCAGTGTTGTCATCTGAGTAGCTGTGTGTTAGGACCTGAGCTAAGACCCCCAATTTGAGCATTAGCTTTCAGCCTCCCTTATTACCCCAGCACAGTCCATCCTTGGGGGTTTTTCACCTCATGCCCCAGCTGGTTCCCTGCTCGTTCTGGGTTATTTGTGTCCTCGCTCCCACAGAGGCCTGTGGTGCCTAGGAGAGAGGATCACATCCATCTCTCCCCCTTCAGTACCATCTCATAGCCTGGCCACTGTCAAATTTGTCTCCTCCTCTCTGCACTTGCCACATTTATCCTGTTAAAACGTTTGATGGGCATCCTTGTTATCCCACATTTTTCTCTATTTTTATTCATGATGAAATTCAATAAAAAGAAAAAAAAAAGACTTGCATTCTTGCTGCCCCTGGTGCTTCTAGCTAGCACCACATTGTCAGTCCCAGACCACAGCGCAGCTGGCAGCACACAGCTGTGGCAGAAGCTGCCAAAGAGGAAATGCAAGGGGAAAAAAAGCTGTTCTCATGATTTTCTTTTCCAAAACAGCCACAGTGCCTTGTATTACCCTGCCATCTTGAAGCCTATTTTTTTCTACCCAGTGAAAGACTCTTTCACTCTCTGTTAGCACAGAGGGCTATCCTGTCTCCTTGCAGAACGAATTAGCCTGAGCACATCGCTCTGCTGATGCAACTTCACAGCCTCCGGTGCTGCTGCTGGCTTGGAGGTGCCACATCTGGGACCTTTCTTCCCACCTCTGCCTGGCTGCTCCTAAGTCTGCAAGCAGGACCGGGGATAATGCCTAATGTTTAGCATGAGTTTTCCTAAAAAGCCACTCCATGCTCTGGCAGTGTTTCAGGATCATTAATACATTAGAGCTGCAAGCTGGCAGCCCAGGACCAGTGGAGCACAATGGTTAATTAGCAGGTTACAAATCATCTTTTAAATGGACAGTTGATAGGGCTTCAGGGCTTTTAACTTGTCCTTTTATTAACAGAGTTTCCCAGAATGGTGTATCAGAAATGAGTGTAATCAAGAGACACAAAAGCTGCTTTCGAGGACTTACGCCGCTGAGTCTGACTCCGGTGCTTGCATGGGAGAGGAACCAAACCTGTGGCAGGAGAAATGCTTGCTTTTACCTTGCAGATGGGAGGGAAAGATAGGCAGAAAGGGTGGCTGAAAAGTCTTTAGCTCCCTTCAGGCAGCACAATTAGTAGGCAGATTTTTCAAAAGAGTTAGGAAAAAATATCCTCTCGTGTACTAGTTTCAAAAATCCTGCCCAGTGGGTGATCCCAGCACTGGAAGACCAGCTCTAAGCTCTTACAAAAAATCTCCTCCTGCAGAAGAAATGCCAGTTCTGATGCCAACACATGTCTGGAGAAGTGGGTACCAAAAGGTTAATTTAACACATCTGTTGGTACTTATTTTTAAAATAAGAAGACAGTGAAGAGGCCAGAGATGTCGAAGCCTGTCAAAGCTTTTGGTATGGAGAACTGTTAGTACAAAACAATGCTTAACGTGGCTGGATAATGGCATCGTCATCGTCACCCTTGCACATTAACGTTAGCTGGGTATATGTACGTTGGGAAGTCAGACAAACCCAGAGTCAGAAAGCATTTAGGAACCCAGGGCCGTATCCTGGTTAGGAGCAGGCTCTGCCCCACCCCCCCCGGACCATTCTGTGGCTGAGAAATAGAGAAATCCTTGCATAAATCTCAGGATAAACAAACGTAACCTTCTCTGTCTACTTTAGGTTTTTGTTCTCCTCACATCTCTTCCCCTGCTGTGCAGGAACAGTTAAACTATGAGATGATAATGTCATTGTCATATTTCATAATTTTGGGGGCGGAGAGGAGGAAGGAGGAGAAAAACATGTTTTGCTTCCCCATGGCCTGGGTGTGTCATAACAGGCTAACAGCAGCTGTGGGGCAGCATGGAGCAAATGTGAAAACCTGCTCCTGAGCCAGTGCAAAAGCAAAGCTCACCATGTTTTCTTAACTGCACGGTTCAGACCTACTTTCCTGGTAGAGGAGAACCAGATTTTTTTGGTCCTCTCTGTTTTCCACAGTGCCCTTTGAGAAGCAAAAATAGAAGCAGACTAAGGAAAAAGGCAGCCTGGCTTTGAGCGAGGGGTGTAAAAGGATGCAGAGTTGTACAAGTGTCCCTGTGACAGCGCGATCTGTGGTGTGCACCAAAGAGCTGGTGCCCACAGCGGGACAGCCTCCGGGTTGCAGGTCTCCGGCACTGGCCAGCCACGCGTCTTCTCCTGCATCTCGCGAGCTGCAGCACAGTCCCTCAGCCGGGCCGCCCCAGCACGTTTCCTGGGCGCAGGCTCGCTCTTCGCTTGGCAGAGGCAGGGCTGAAGTCAAGCTGCGCTGGGCCACAGACAGGCAGAGGCACACTGCTCCCCCCGCCGCTTACGCACACCCTGGCTCGGTGCTCTGGCTGCGCGGATGCTCTGGCTTTCCGGTTCCTGTCTTCTGGGACACAGGCATTGTAAAGGCTCCAAACCGAATCATTCTTCACATGAGCTTGCATGAGAAATATGCAGACTCAGATGAAACAATAAGCATGTCCATGCAGCCCCCTGCCTCAGTTTCCCCATCAATTATGAGCTGTCTTTGGCATTTCCGAGGCAATCAGTGCTCCTTCTCTCCCGTCTCTCCTGCTACACAAGGTTTCCCCAGGGACGGAGGGGCTCCAGCTCTTCTGCGGCAGCTGGCTCCCTTGTACTCTTTCGAAAATAGCGAGTTTCTTTTACAGCTGCTTTAAAGGCTAAACATCCATCTGCACCTTGCTCCCCAGCCAGCCTCCTCACACAAGCAAAGTTCCCAGGTTTCTGCTGTTTTAGTCTCTCTACAAATGCAAGGTTTCAGTTTGGGGCTGCAGAGACTTGCTAGATCCCTGGCTACTAGGTTATTTGAACGGGGCTGGATGAGCAGTTGACTTTGAGCCTGGAGGGAGCATTTTTCATTACATAAGTTTTTGCAGCAACCTTTTGACATAAATCCCCAGTATCATCCTTCACCATATCCTGGCCCGTTTTGCAACAGGCGTGGCAAAAGGGGTGACTTTTCTGAGCACAGACCCCTCTGCATTTTTTCCCAGATCTTTGCTGAGAAATCCTAGGACAATATAGCTGACATCTTTCTCATTATTTCCAAGGATCTGTTTACACAAGCTTCCACCTGTACTGGAGCTACACCAGCTTCACACCAGTCAGACCAGTGAAGCTGTCATGCACTGAGTGCAATGTCCATGAGCACTGGCTATATGACCACGCTTCCCATTTGCCTCAGATTTAGCACATGTGGACAATCCCCCAAAAGTCTGCCCCCAGCTCGCTCCCTGCACGATCCCACCGGGTACGTGGGAACAGGTTGCAGCGGGTGTGAGTTGCCTTAGGAGGCTGGGCAGAGCCGACAGGTATTGAGACTGGTATCCCGAGTTTCCCGCATCCAGCCCTGTAATGCTGGACTAAACCTGGGGCTGGCAAATGACTGGAATAAAAGTCCTGTTTCCAGCCTGGGTTGGACCTCACTGCACTGACGCTTTCTGGAACGGCTGACCTGGCAGTTTGTGCTGTGACTTTCCTCTTTGTGTTTCAGTTTTGCTTGGCAATGCAAAACGGCAGCACAATAATCTCAGCCCCACGCACTTACCGGCCCCATAGCGGTTCAGCAGGGAGGGGAATTTGGGGGTGCCTCGGCTCCTCCGGGGGCGAGGGGGTCGCTGGGCTGCAGCACGCTGGGGCCTCTCCGCTCGTGGTGGCGTTTGTGCGAGGCGGCCCCAGGGCTGCCATGTACGGTTACAAAACAGGGGGAGGCAGCCGTGATAAATGCTGTGCCGCTTGGCAGCTGCTGTGCTGCAAATCACATGCTATGGCAGCGCCCGGGTGGGAGTGGGAGCCGCTCGCGGAGGCGTGCGGCCACCCCAGGGCAGAGCCCCGAGCAAGGAGGCTTGGTGCCTACCAAGGAGGTTGGTGCCAACCCTCTGCCCTGAGGGGCTCAGCAGCGTGGGGGGCAGGCTGGTACCCTGCCCTCATCTGCCCAGCACATGCAATGGCGAGCAGCCCTCCTGCTGACACCCCGACAATACTATCTAACCAGGGCAGAATGCCTTTCTTAAAAGATAATTTATGCTCCACAGACTATTTTGCTAAGACCCACTGTGATCCCACCCTGGCCTCTGACATGGCTGTGTCTCTATTATCAGTCCCAGGTAGGTGCAGAGAACCGCCTGGCCCACAGCATGCCTCATGTTTAGCGTCTGTCGTTCATTAAGACAGAGGGGCTAATTTTCACCTCCTGCCAGGCAGGGGGATATCAACACTAGAGCAGAGCTTGCCAATCTAGTGGCAGCATGGCTAAACCCAGTGGAAGCAGGGATGGACCCTGGTAGAAGGGCACCGTGTTTGACAGGGACAAAAATCACTCCCAACTTTACCATGCTGGCTTTTAGCTGCATCTTAGATGGGCTCCCAGCTCTGGTACACTTGAATCGTAAGATGGGTCTTTGGCCCAAATCTGAAAAGGTACCTGAAACTTGGTCTGCCTTGGAAAGAAATGGGACCGTACAGGACACCTCTCTGCCTCTAGCTTGGGAGGAGGAGGGACCTGTGGGAACACACCCCTTTTTCTTGCTTTTCTCATACATACCTTACTTTCTGACTTCTTTTTTTCTACATCAGTTTGATTCAGGGCCCCAGAATCCAATCTTTCCTCTTTTGCTGACCTTTTCTGGGCAGTTCTTACATGTCCTGGTGGGCACAGGGTCAGGCACTGACTACCCCTGCCAGGAGTCCTTGCTTAATCCTTGAAATAATTCCTGTGTCTGTGCTCTTGCAGGCAGAGGAGAGGAGAACAGCAGAGAAGAGGAGATCAGACAGTGACAGAGGCACAGAAAGCGAGCACGGCCGGAAGGTGAGTTTGGCCCCGTGTCCCTTTGCGGGGGACCCCTATCTTGGAAGAGGAAACCAGTAGGATGTGCCTCCCTGTCAGTAAGACTTGCCTCAGTCGTAAAGGAAGCAGCAACACGCTCTGATGGGGTCCCCACTGTTCATCCCTCTCATCATCCAAAGCTTTGTTGAGCAGCTAACACACCTGAAGCAAAGCAGCGCTGGAAAGGTGTGACAGGGGACCTGCCCTTCACACCTTGTCGTGGCTGCTTAAGTCCCTGGCACAGCAGCAGGGATGTTACGAAGGGTGACGTGCTCACCCATGTGGCAGCACAGCCCTAGCTGGTTTCTCTCCCAAAACCATTTGCTTGTGAGTTGAAAGGCTCAGGTCGTGTTAGCTACAGCTCCTCACTTCAGCAGAAGCCGAGTAGGATGGAGGTAAATTAAAGCACAGGCCTTCCCACTGACTGTTTAATGCAAACCCTGGAGGACATGCTGGCTCCCCTGAGCCTGCAGATGTTCTTAATTAACAGAGCACAAATTGAATAGCCCCACCTCAGTGTGATTCATTAGGAGGACACAGATGGGCTCTTAAATATTAATTCCAGCTGAGCCCCCCCCAGAGCAGAAAAGGGGAGTGTGACCATAGCCTTGTAGTCCAGCTAAACACAGCTATGCTGCAACTGAGGTGAGTCCCTCATCAGGGACCAGCTGCCCCTGCTCTGTGGGCCCCACAGCCACCTCTGCATCTACCTGTGAGAGGACACGGGCACCAGCTTCAGTCTTTCCCTCACTTCTGGCTTCCCTTTGCTAAGGGTCAAGGTAATGGCAGAGGGCACTTCCCTTATCCTCCAGCTCTGGAGGTTGAACCCTGCTCTCACTAGCTGTGTGCCGCTCAGCTCTTGCGTGCTTCTCCTCTATGGGTGCATCAGGATCCATTGTGGCAGGACCCGCTGTGCCTTACTGTGCCGTGGGGCTGGAAGCTGTGGGGAGCATCTCCAGGCCTGTGCCCCAACCCAGGGACCAGTGCTTGCCCTTGCTTTGCCCTGGTGCGCCTTGCCTTTCTGCGGACCTCATCTCTCCCTCTTGGGGATGCAGTCTCATATCCCCCAGCTCCTGCCAGCTAACGAATGGAGGAGCAATTACTGCTACCCCATCTCTGGCCCATGCAGGTGGGTCTCCTTGGTAACAGGGCTTTCAGTCACTCCTTCCCTGCTGCTCTGCTTTTATCAGCAGTGCAATGCTGAGGAGCTAATTCCTGTTTGGGGATGGGGTGAGGGTGGCTGGTGTGGAAGGGCACGTGTATGAAGTGATGAATTATCCGCTGGTAATTAGCACCCCAGGACTCGGCTCTGCACTAAGCTATTCACTAGGCAGTGTTGCTTGACAACACACCATGGCCAGTTGGCTCCTGTTTCCACTGCGTCCATTAACCTGACAGCTGGGTTACCCACCTTTCCCTCTTCACATGCTCCGTCGGCTCTGAACTAGCTTTTCATTAAGCTTTACATTTTTGGACAGTGGCAGCCCTTTACTAGTCTATCATGAGGAGGAGTGATAAACCAAGAGGCTGAAAGCAATGAAGGTGAAGAGCCCCTTTGCTCCGAGAATGCTGCTCTTGGCGCTCACCGTGTGCCCTGGGCACAGGGTTGGCCCCCGCCCTGTGGCTGTGGGCTCCTCTGGATGCCTGGTGGTCACAGAAGGCTGTCTTCCTTCTCGACCTGTCAGTGTGAAGGATTTCATAGGCATAACTTTAAGTGTCCCAAAGTCTTCTCTCAATCTCTGTTGGGAGGTGTTGCAAGCACTCCAGGATCTAACTATGGGCCATAAGTAAACCTTAGCAAAGTGCCTCTTCTAGGAAAAATTGAGAACGTTTGGTTTTAAAACCTTCAGGTGAGCAGGAAAACAGCAGGTGAAAGCCACTGTCTAATTTATGCCTGCGGTTAAAGTGACTGCAAGTACAAATGGGGCAAATCAATTCTGTGGCCATTTGCACACAGAATTACAGAGGCATGCTTTAAAAGTTTGTAATCAGGTACTGAATATCTAGAATGAAAAACTGCATCTTATGGCAGCTGCTTCACAGATCAGGAGGTTAGATACCACTGCAGGAACCAAAGAAACATTGCAGTTCAGGTTAGGGAAACAGCAGTGAAGCCCCATCTCATTAAGGCAAGAGGAATGTATCCAGATGGCAAAATCCAGGGGTTTAGGTGGAAGCTATTTTAATCCTTCGAAATGTGACACTATTCATGTAGTCTGGATGAAGTGGAACAACTTTTCAGAAATATGTTGCCACAGATCATTGTTATCATTGTTGAATATCCCTGGGAGGGAATGGTTGCTCGTTCTGAATTGGCTATGGATTTACAATGTGGCTCTAAGCAAGCCATGTAACTTCTTCCTGCCTCCATTTCCCTTTCTGTAAAGTCAACCAGCCCTGGGACTATATGTAAGTATATTTAGGCTATGGGTAAAGCAGAGCCCTTCTGTGTGCACATCACTTTAGAGAGAGAAGTTGACCTTGCTCCAAGTTGTTTTCAAATATTACTGAGCATTTCTGGTGGGGACAGTACAAAGTACACTGAATGCAGACGTTCCAGACATTTTTATTAACAAGAAGCTCTTTTGCATCCACTAGGATGGTGGGAAGTCAGTGCAGAAGAGCCCCGGAGACCTGAGTTTCCCCATGACTGGACGGGAACGCTCGGAGTACATACGCTGGAAGAGGGAGCGAGATCAGATTGACCTGGAACGACTGGCACGTCACAAGAACGCGAAGGGCGAGTGGCGACGGGCTTGGGATGTGGAGAAATCAGAGCACATGTAGGTCCTCCGCAGTCCTGGGGTGGTTTGTCTGCAGCAGGCCATCTAAAGCCAGTGATGAGATCTTGTGCAGATGTTCATTGCTGATCAAATCCCATGCTGTCATGTGCCTCTCGCTGACCAAATCCACATCACTGTCTCTTTCTCCTCCTGACCATGTCTATCAGTGGGACCAGATATCAGAGTGATTCTTGTATTTTCTTTCTGACATGAGGTCTCCTACCCTGATAGGAGATATTGTGTGCTGACAAAGATTGCCTGCCTTTGGTCCCACCAGGCCTTGGACTGTGGGCGGGAGGGGCGCGTGAATCATGGCTCAGCCTACATCTGGAGGGTCCTCTCCATCTCCACATGGACAAATCCAATGGCAGGAGGGTGCAGGTGCTCTTTCTAGAAACAGGGATGGACAAACTCGCATTGCTAGTCCACAGGTTGTCTTGCTGCCCTGTTGTTTCTCCTTTTCAATCGCAGGACAGGCCAATGTGCCTAAATCCTCCACACCTCAAACTCAGCCCTTTCAGGCACTGCAGTGTGAGGGGATCACTTCAAAGGGCCACCTATATGATATGGGGGACATGGCGGGGACAGCAATGTGGGAGAGCTCTTAATGGGGTCTGACACTTCCCCACTTGAAACACTGTCCCTCTAACCGTGCTTGTCCAGCTGGGTCACACCAGCTAGAAAGCTTTGGAGGATGACTTAGCACCTGCAGCAAGATAACGTTTTGATAGGGTGTGGAGTTAGGGGACGTTACATGGGTTTGGTGATAAAAGAGTTTGTACAGGGCAGATAGATGGGACAATCCTTTGGCTGGGGAATGGGACCAAATACACAGATTTTCAGTCACTGAGACCCCGATAATTAGAGGTGAATTGACTTCAGTGGGTTCTGAGTGTTGCTGGCAAGACAGCTCTGAGCCCTGCTGTTCTCCCGTATATCCAATTTTAAGATAAAAGCCATAATAAAAACCAAGCAGGATTAGAAACCAACCAAACGAGCCTGATTGACAGGTCTGATCTGAGAAGAGAAGTCCTGAAGCTACTTCAGATTATATTTAGAAGCTTGGGAAGCTGCATTTGAGCCTTGTACAGTTACACTACAGGCATCTAATAGGCTTCATGGATGTTCATAGAATAGAATATATATATATGGGTACTGATGTAGAGGTTTTAGAGGTTCTCCTTTGGGGTAGAATTGCCTCACAGCCTCATTTCTCCTGGTTAGTGCATGCAGTTTCAGCTCCTGCTGATAAACCTGCACATATTTGCCAGTGGGCAGGTGCAGAAGGGCCGAAGGCTGGAGCCTGCGTTGTCTTGAGGTCTCCTGCCCACACTTTTGCACACCAGAGGGGAACGGTCAGGTCTGACAATGCCTGTTTTTAACCTGCAGGTTTGAAGAGGACTTTGTTAAGGATGGGGAGCCAGCCTTGGATAATCCCAGCAATAAGAAAGGTTGGCAAGGGACACCTAGACTCTGTCCTGATGCTAGTGAATGCCGATCGTGCGAACCCCAGTGCCACAGCAGCTGTCGTGGCTGTCAGTTGTGAAACTCTGCTTTCCTGGGCAAACGCCTCTGAGCGCAGTGTTGGGGTCTCAGCCCCCTCTGCTTTGCAGAGTGCTCAGTGGATGGGATCTGAGCGTCTGGGTACTAGTGCTTTTTACCTTCCCAGGGAGAGCAGTGGCATGGTTTCTGTAACCTTGTATGACACAATATGGAGGCTCAGCACTGCCTCCTTTCCCAAACACTGGTTTGAGAGGCAATCCTATTCCAGAGCACATCATCTCTGATCCCTGTGGCACATGCTGGCTTCTTTACTAGCAAAAGTCCATCATGACTCCTGTTTCTCAGGAGATGGACTGGCAGAACAAAGCTTTCCCTTGTGACACCCTATTTGAATGTCAAGCTTTCTGCTGCATGTCCATTACAGAACATCACTCACTTCTGTGCCTGCTTTGCTTTGTCCTTTCAGGGGGAAGAAACGCAAGGAAATTCCAGCACAGGTCCTTTCCTCCCAACGGGAGAGGTGAGCAAACCATCGACCCAGCTGTGTCACCCCACTGAATGTCAGCACCACTGATATGCCCTCATGGAGAGAGTTCTCTCCGGGCACTCTCGCAGCTTTGGAGTGCCTTTTGGGGACATACCACACGGCTGCTCTCATAGCTGTCTGGTACGGTCTGTGCTGTGTGGCAAGGGAGAACAAGAACAAGTCTTCCAAGAACAGCACAAGGGAGACCGTATCCAAGGAATAGGATTTAAAGTTATAATTGGAATTTGGAATAAAGAAGAAAACACCCCTAAATTCTCAATTTGTATTTATTACTTTAGAAAATATACATACAGTATGCATACAGCTTCAGAGGCTTCCCCCTGCAGAGGTACTTTCCAGTGATACAAGGATGTTGGCCGCTTCAGTGGTCCATCAGCTGGTTCTGCCTGCTCTTGCATGGCATTTCCGACCTGTCTTCTAGGTGGAGGACAGCATGGAGTGAATGTGAGCGATCCTGGCCCGAAAGTAGTACCTGCTGTGAGCAGCCGAGCCAAAGGAAGGGACAGGCTGACGGGCAGAGCCAGAAGGTAAGGAGGTTGGCAGCAGTGCCGTGAACTAGTGGTTGTGATATGCATTCCTTGCCTGATTGTGAAGAGGGACAGACAGAGATACTGTTCCACAACAGCATCTTTTCAGATGAGTTCGTGTTGGCTAGGACCGTGTCTGGCAGGACTTCACTTAGTGGGGTTTGTGGTACTTGTGGGGTGAATCATACTGTACTGACCCGCTGCGTCAACCCTCTGCAGAACAGCCCAGGGGGTCAGGGTTACTCCGTGACCAGATTTGGGTAGCACTGGCACATGCCCCAGCAAGCTTTTGAACACATCTTTTTCTGACTTCCAGGCTGATACAGAGGAGCAGCCTCCAAAGATAGTTCCCAGCTGAACCAATAGTAATTAGGATTGATACTGTGGTACAGATGTCTCCTTAAACAACTGTTCTTAAAGATGTGAGGAGGGAAGTGGCCTGCTCCTGCCAGCTGTGGGCAGCACACAGCAATATAGTAATTTGCACAGAAGTAATTTCAGAATATCGGCAAAACTGAGTGCATTTTACAGGTTCACCCACATCTTCCCAGGGCCCCCCCTCCCCTGCTGCTCTCCATAATTAAATTTCAGTGCAGTCTCCAGTTTCCTGGAGCCACACTGACGGTTTAATAACAGTAATCGTCTTCGCAGCACTACCATGCTCTTTAGCAGGCAACAAAAGGATGAAGAGTTGATTACATACCCCAAGCCTCTTCATTTATCCAGAACACAAAACCATTCCAGTAGCTTTTAATGTTAGCATTCTTCAACCATCCGGGTCAGTTATGACCATGCAGTTAAACAGATGCACAGATATGTGCTTCATAGGGGTACTCAGAGCATTACCCAGAAGAAATTAGTTGGAGGTCAGCTGCTGCTTGCTCTTACTTGGTTGAAATGAGTGTTAGGCAGGGTCTGTGTGTGCAGGATTCTGCTGTCAGGACAGTAGTAGGTCTGATATGCAGAGCCCGGCACTGTATTAAGCCTGGAGATTTTTTTTTTAATGTTGCTTTTGCTTCCAGTGGCTGTGCTTTGAGGAAATGCACCTGAGCAGCCATAACTCTCAGCTAGTTAAGCCATGGACTGGGAATCTACTTACAGCATAAAGATGGGTTATCTTCTGTCTTCCTAAGCCCTGTTAGTGAATCATACATTTTAAAATTAAATTTAATTTCATATGATAAACCAATGATAAATTGGTGAAGAATAGGATCAGCAGCATGCAAATAATCAAGTTAGCTTTGGTTTTAAGTTACATTCCACCCCTTTCCATTCTTCAGCTCCATGCCCAATAAAATGTACTTGGGAAAGAAAAGCTGATGAGCTGTGCTCACGCTTGCTCTCCCCCAGCCGCTGACTGCAGCACCGGGGAATTACAGCAGCTCCCAGACGGTGTGCAGGATGGGCATGCCAATAGATCTGCTTTATGTTGTTACTTTCTATGAATACCTTAGAAGGCTTCAGGCTGCAGGCTGAACGTTGCTGTTCAAAACTATGAAAGATGCAGTGATGACACGCGGTTCTGCCCTGCCTGAAGATGCCAACCCATCAGGGCCAAACTGAACTCCCAGACCTCAGCAACTACCCTCAGGAGTAAGCGTGGTTCTGCTTCTGAGGTTTGCCACTGAAATTTGGTTATTTGTGATAGTAAAAAGAGGGACAGGGAGCTGGCCAGAGAGAGACGCAGAAATAAAATTCAAAATCGACGGGCTGCAGGGCAGAGAGGGAAGAACTAAAAAACAGGGACAAGGAGCTGGACAGAGGGAGACGAGGATAAAATTTTAAAAGTGACAGGCTACAAGGCAGTGAGGGAAGAACTAAAAAATGGGGACAGGGAGGTGGACAGACAGACACAGAAAGAAAATTTATGCACAGGAATTACTTCAACAGCTGCGCTGGAGAAGAGAAACAGAAGGAAAACATATATCCACCTGATACCATATACAAGAAGTTAAAGCACAGGTCGCTGTTGGGCAGAGACTACTACCTCCATACTGGTTGTAAGATTTTTTTTAACAGCCACAAATGACCTGACTTTAGGTCATCATCCTTTCTAAAAGACAGTACTTCTTACGGAATACAGCTTTCCTAAAATCACACATGAGTTTTGGGCTAAACTGGATTCAAGGGGGAGGCTGCTGATGCAGCATTGCTGTCTCTACTTCCCTCTGAACTTAACTGGATCGGTTATTATTAGTGTCTAGGTCTCCTCCAAGCTAATCAGAGAACACTGTTTCCTGAGACACCTTTCCTTTGGACTTTGATCCCTCTGTTCCTTTAAAATGCACATCTAGTGCCATCCCCTCTGCTTTGAGGAGGGTTCCTGGGACACCTTATTGTTGCAGAGCAGATTGCGTCTCATTGCGGGGGAGATGCTCAGTGCTCCCAAGGGCTGGAAGAAATTGCACAGAATAAGCAACTCATGGTTTCTGTCAGTGTTTGCTGGGAACGTGAGTTATACCCACTGCAAAGGTAATTTTCTTCCTTTCTCTCTGCTTCCTACCGGAGTCTTTTGTTTCCCTGCACTTCAGGCCTCAGGGAGGTGGGAAGGCGCAGAGGAGGTTTCCCTGGGAGCTTCATGTGGTGGTATGTCTGGTTTGTTCTGGTCATGCCTTCAGCTGTTGGCCATGTCCACCTTGTCTCACCACGAGAGCTGGGGTGTGTCTCAGGGCCCTTTGGGGAGGATCAGGGGTCTGGGATCAGCGACTGAGCTCATCCAGATGTGGCCCACCCCTGTCCTTCCTCCCAAGCAACAACATACAAGGAAAGACTTCAGAAAATAATGATGATGTTAGAAGGACCCGATGACATGATAAATCTCATGCTTTCCAGTGTTTAATCTTAAAGTTTAATCCTAATGCAGTCATTAGTTCTGCTCTGTGGACACTTTAGCTGTGCAATTTAGAGGCATATGTTAAATGTGTGCTGGGAGTAGCCTGTGAACGAAAGAGCAGTGTTGATTTTGAGCGGCTTCTTGGAATGGACAAAGAGTTTGTTGCTTCCCTTTCATAGGCAGAGCAGACAGATGGATCACGCTATGATCTGCTCCCTCTGCACCACAGCCCATGGGTCAAACACCAGCGCTCATGTCCTGCCTCGGGCTCCATCTCTGCCCTGGTCAGACCCAGGGGAAGGGATGAGAGCCTGCCCACTCCCCTATATCCTTCTCTTCTCCTCCTCCTCTGCAAAGGTTGACTTATGCCCCAAAGCGTGCCTGTGACAGGCAGATGCTGACTAGTTTCCAGAAATCATAATGGGGTCTCGAGCCATTTCTTTTTCCTTCTACGCTGAGCTCTCAGAGCCATGCCCAGAAGGAACGCCTGGGCTGGCTGTCTTATGGCAGAAATCCAAAGCAATAATGTTGGGCTGGGATTTAATGTTTTGTACAGACTGCCTCAGAGCCTCTCACTGGGCAGCTTGGAGCGCTTCTTGATGACATCTCATTGAGCTGCCCCTCATTAGCAGCCCTCGGAGTCTTTTTCTGCAGTGGTCTCTGTTTGCCTCGTCTGCTCCAGAGCTTGGAGAGGTCACTGAAGGCAGCCTCCTCTCTGCCAGCGAGTAGGACAGTAGCATCATTTCAAACTGAGTAGGGCTCTACCTGGGTATCAGCACTTCTACCCGCTGTTGTAATACAGTATTATCCCCTTGCTTTTCTCACCTCCCCCATTAGCAGGAGATTTATGCAGTGGGTCCAGGAGACTTAAGATCCCTTGTGCCTTGGCCATGCCTGCTTGAAGCACATCAGAGTCAAAGCATGCCAGCAGTGTCAACCAGTTCAAAGTGACAATTATTGCTGGTATGCGTTCTTTATCTGGGGAGAGGGGAAGGTCAGCTAGGCAGATCGCACCGTGAGGTTTAGCACCGTCTGTTGTGAGGCCCAGAGGATGTATGGCAGGGAGGATGTGTCGCGGAGAGGATGCCTGGCTTGTCACGGGCTTCCACAGCCTGCTTCTTTTCTCAGAACAAACTGAGAAGGTATGTTTTCCAGTACGTGTTTGTGCCTCCAGTGCAGAGGCTTGGAGGCTTTTTAGTGTATCTAACTCCTCTAGGGCTGCTGGGTTCAATCAGGATATTATTCGTATCCCTTTAAAGGCTTTAAGGCCTCAAAATGGCTGGTGCTAGAATCCTGGTTAGATGCCTAAATTCTCTTGCTGATGAAATTATAAAATCTTACATACTGTTCTCTCCACAGCGACATTCTTTATTCTTGTTATTTTTTTCTCATTTTATCTCACAGTGAAACAATACATTGTACTCCTCCCTGAACATCCTCCATTAGAAATGGGGCTAGAAGGTGTCTCGATTTATTTTTTTCATTCTTGTTTGCTGTACTTCATATTTATCAGCTACTAGGATGGAAAATCACGGTTTATTTAAAACTACAAAGAAGTATCTTAAACGCTACTGATGTGAGTAGCTGGAACATGGAGTCATGCCATAAAGTCCTCACCTTCACCTGTGGACCTGTGAAAATCAGGGGAAATGAGGAAGCCAAACACTTGTCTGCTGCAGCATGGACACCTCCCTCAGCACCATCCAACTGCTCCCTTCTGCCAGAATCACTTCAGAATAGCTCTCCTTCTGCCCATCCATCTCACCTCATGGACTTTTATTTTTCTTATCTCCTCTTCGTTGCGTCTTCTGCACCCTCTGTTGATCTAGAAGGGATCCTGTGACCCTCTGGTCGTGTAATCTTGTCTCTGAAGCTGGAAGAACATCCTTTGCTCCACTGCTTCTCTTTGGGAAGAGCCACTCCTGAAGCTTTTCCTATCACTTCAAACCTCAGCTCAGGGAGCCTTTGGGGTGCTGAGTATTCCTTACCTTCACTTGTGCCTGTCTTTTATCGCTTACAGACTCGTCTCCCATTTAAGTCCAAGCAACCCAACAACAGTGGTAAGACCCATTTGGAGCATCTGGTGGTGACTTCCAGCAGCACCTTACCCCATAAAGAATTTGGAGCCAAGTTCCCATATGAGCATCTATCATGGATAGCACTAGCCATGCTAGGGAACGCGCTCAGTATTTTCATTGCATGTTAGTGATTAATAACACACTCTGGTGTGTTAGCGGTAATGATGGGGAGGAGGAACATGTCAGGTGGAGATGCTGCATATTTCAAAATTGCTGTCTAGCTGGTTTTGGCTATCTTTAGACCTGTGGGGGTGGTCTGTTCTGGGCTGGCTCTGCAGGAGCCATGCAGTGGTAGAGTAAACAGAGCAGGGAGAGGCAGAAACCTGCAGCCAGCAAGTCATTCCTCTGCTTTCCCCAGATAGACACTAAAAACTGTCATCAGTCCCACCAGCATCACTGCTGAGTGCAGAGGGGAATTGATCACGAGGGCAGCCCATGCTGAAATTTAACACAGCTGACTATGTATGATGAGCTCTACCCATACAGCCTGGCTTTCAGAGCTCTTGCAGGGCACCACTGAAAATACAGCCCCAATATGGTGGGGGCTACTTCCAAGAAAAGGGGCTCTTTTGCAATTTGAGCTGGCACAGCCGGTGGCGGGGACCTGCCTTCTATTCAGGACAAGACCTCACTGGCTGTGGTTTGGGTGCTGGGTCTCTAAGCCCTGTAGGACTGCTGCAAGCTGCTTTGCCCTCTGGCTTACTAAGGACACCGTACCCAGCTTTATGCTCTGAGAGAGCCTTGAGGTGCTTGCAAATGCAATTCGCTCCTGCCCTAAGGACTTCGCTAGATAAAAAGGCAGTGTGAAGCGGCTCAGTGTGACTGTATGGTGGCACTTATGATGGTCGTTCCCACACAGTTGTCACAAGGGCACATGGGGTCACTGTAACGCACTTGCTTCTGGAAATGCCTGACTCTGCACTCACCTCAATGTGCATTTTCATTTTTTGTATCTTGGCCCAAAGTTGCCAAATGAAGAGGCCAGTAAGCCCAGCAGAGTCTGTCTAGAGAAGAATTAAATCTCTCACGCATGTTGTGTTTTAAGAGTATGAGGCAGGGAGAAATACGTGTATATTATACATATGTGTGTGTGTGTGTGTATATATATATATATATATATATAAAAAAATGTTTGTGTGTGTGATATAACTCAGCAGGCACACATATGAAAAGGTAAGGGTTACTAAGACCCCTCCTTGCCCAGTAGCACTGCATGGGCAAATTCAGATTTATATTTACCCTAGCAAATTGAAACAAGCAAAAGAAAGCAGTTCATCATGCAGCCTTTAACTAAGCTGTGGCCCTCTGGCACAGGATGTTGTAGCTGCTGCAAATTTATTATGGCATCAAAATGCACTTGCACGAATCCTTGGAAGAGACTGTCCACTAAGCATGACTCAGCACAGAGATACCATCTCAGGCTCAGGACATCCCAGAGCTGCACTCTTCTGGAAGCTGGCTAGGGTACTGGGGAGGTGTTAAACGCATTTGCCCTCTTTCCAAGCTCTGCCCTAAGCATTTGCTCGTGATGCTGAGAGGGGAAGAGAGCCTGGGCTAGCTGGACCTTCAGTCTGATCCTTATGGCCATTCTTGCAGTCTGCTTGCACATGTCCACGTCTCCAATCTCCCAAGCTACTTCAAAGCAATTTTATCCTTCACTGTCTGCCTCTATGTCTGCTGTTGTGGACATCTGGGACACTTGGGCACTGTCAGGCAAGCAGGACAAGACCGTGGCAGGCACCAGCATAAGCAAACTGTATATCTTATTAGTCTAATGACAACTGTCTGTTCTGGCAATTGAATTTTATGTTTTCATTACATTTAGAATTATAACAACCAGTTCATTAAGATTTAGTGGTCTCAAATGAGTGTCTCTGGATGGGCTGAGAGCTTTGCAGGTGCCAAAGGGAACTGGACCAGTTATGCCTGCCACCTTTATCTCTCGCTGCCTGGTCAAGGGGCTCAGACAAGCACGGCCCTTGTAAAAATTCCTACCCAGGTGTCAGGCTGGGAGAGTGGCTTTGCCATCTGAGAACTTGAAGGCCTAAATTGTGATTTCTTTTTTTTCTTGATAGATGGGATGCAAAAGAAGGCGAGGACATGTCTTTTCTGAAGGATGACCTTGATGGCCAGGTGAGTTCATGAGTTCAAGGCTGGCTGCTGAGTTTTCTCAAAACATGCACTATCAGGGAAGTTGGAGGCTGTCAGCCAGTGCAGAGCTGGGAGACCTCGATGTTGGGGTAAATGTACCCCTCGTTAGCACTCTCCAGATGGCGTGATGTGAGAGCAACTTCGCTTCTTGCATTGACCCTCTGTCAGCACAACCACCCCACTTATTCCGGTCCCTGAACACTTCTCTTGTCTCCCTACATCCTTTTACATCCTTTAATGGCCTCCGCAAATTTTTCCTCAAGTTTTGAGAACCGTGATAGAAAAGGAATACCATATACTGTTATTTTAATAAGCTGAACTAAATATCTCCTCCTTTTCTCAGAGGAGCCTTGGTATGGACAAGCGGAAGAGCAGAGATGAGGAGGGGGTTGAAGAGAACTGCACAGCTGAGGTGGAGGTGAAACAGCCAAGCCTCCAAGATCATGGGGCCTCCTCATCGCAAAGGCTACGAAGTGGAAAGGTCCAGTCTGCCCACAATGGCCAGAAGGCGGAGCGGAGAGGAGTGAAAGGCTCCAGCACAGAGGTGTCTGTGGCCAGCACAGCTGACTCGGAGCCAGGGCCCAAGCTAAGTAAGGAAGGCGTTGGGGAAGATGCCAGTGGGAAGCCTGGCACTGCTGACATCTCTCAGAAGAAGGAGAGCACTAACAGCACTGCTTCACAGAGCAGCCTTCCAAGCACGCTGCAAGCCACCAGGCACGGCAGTGAGGAGACCTTGTCATCGCCCATGGGAGCGAATTTAGATGGAGCTGGCTTAGAGAAAAACGTACCTTCAGAACAGGAGTCCGCTGAGGACTCTTTGAATGGCCACGGAGGAAAGCTTGACACAGCAGCAGGAGACAGACTGGATGCAGGTCAAGCACAGCTGGTGAGAAAAAGAGGGGAGGAAGTGACCCAAGACACTGCCCTTCAGGGGCAAACACTTGCACTGAAGGGAGGTGAAGATGCTGAAGGCACTGAACACCGAGGAGAGCCTTTGCCCCCAAGGAAGGCCAACTCTGACAAGACTGTTGTGTCTGAGCAGGACACAGCAAAATCACAGTCCAGGGAAGGGGACCAGCCTGAGGATTGCAAGGAGAAGGACAGTGGGGACACTCTCAACTAGCAAAGATTGCACTGGCTTGCCTGAGACAGAAGGTGAGTTCCTGACCCCGCTCCCCATGGTGTGTTTGTTATCCCGTTACACTCTCAGTTGTAGTACAGATCCACAACTCTGTTTTCTGTGGCCATAACAGCATCATACCAGATAACTATCCGAAAGTGTTAATTAACAGTGATATGGATCCCTCAGGATCCCTGTGCATCACAAAGACCTGCCCTGGAGTGGATGGGGAAACAATGGAAAGTCAGACAGGAAAATTTGGACAGAAAACTGGACTGCTGAGTCTAGGTGGTGACATGGATTAGTTAGGGCACAAACTGAAACTAATCCTGGGAAGGGATAATCTCGGAAAGGATAGCAGGATGAATTTATTTCTGTCTCTGGGGTGATCACAACTAGAATAACTTGAGGTCAGCGTGGTCCCTTTCCCTAAACACTTGCAAAGCTATGGAGGCCCACCTTGTGAACAGTAGTTTGAAGAAGGTCAACTGCATGTGGGATTCTCTTCCCAGTATAAGATCCGTGAATGCTACACTTTGAATTATATGTACATGTGGTAACACTAACGTGCAAGGCAGGGTATAAATACAAAGGGTGAGATGGTTCCTGTTGAAAAGGCCTATGAACCAAACAGAAAGGAGGAAGAACAGATGGTTACATAGCAATGCTCCAGGTTTTACTCGAACAAAGAAGTTTCTTCCAGACAGGCAAATGCAGAACAAGAAAAGCCAGGAGAAAGAACAAAGTATGACAGGCAGAAAAGTAAGGTAGAAATGAGGAGGAAGGGGCAAGGAGAGAGTGTAGGGGCTCTCTGGCTGTTACCTTTGCAAGACACCTTTTTTTCCAGGCAGTGTCACACACGGATCAGGATGTCATACCCACAGGTGCTAGGTCAGACAGGTAAGTCCGGATGTGGTTCTACCACCAGGTTAGGCAGTAAGGTTGCAATTCACCTAACTCAGGCTGAGCACAGAGGCACCTAACTTAAGATCTGGGCTCTGTTCCTCTTCAGAAGAGAGGATTGCTGAATCCTGAATTGCTCTCAGGATACTCCTGGCTCTAGCCTTTAAGTAGAGAGGCAGCAGCTATATTCCATAAGTAGGCACTTCAGGCAATTAGCTGCTCAAAGCTAGGCAGGCGATCGCCCCCACCCAGCGCCTTTCCCTGATTCCAGCAGGCTTTTCTTCAGACCCGGACCCAGCAGCTTGTCACTGGGTATTGCTTAGTATTCATCCCAGAGGCACAAATGAGCTTAGGGATGAAGTGGTTAAGCTGCTAACAAAAAGACTTTCACTATAATCCAATACTATACAAAAGGCATGCAGAAGCACAAGCATTACAGCTATTTAAAAAAGACAAAACACCAAGAGCCAGCAGGAGCTGGTTCTGTGCTTGAACTAAAATTCCTTCAAGTGAGGGAAATTAATTCCAGCAGCATTCAAGAAAATGTTGAGACACCTGGATGCACATAACGTGAGTTTACTGTCCAGGCCATGCCTCTCCAATCTACCAAAAATCCCCCCAAAGCAGCGGATGAAGGAATTAATGACTACTTTTCTCACTCAGGATAACTTTAATTAGACACCAACGAAGAGGAAACAAGAAGTTACAGTAGCCCACTTTCATCTCAGCAATGGAGATTCCTACGGTTTGGTAATAGGGCCCTAAGTCCACTTCAGCATGGCTCTTTACTCCATCGCTCCTCACTGAATTCATTACGGCAGGCTTAATTATAAACATACCCTTATGTCTTGGAGAAGAGAAGGCGACTTAACATGGTGGTTGCACTTAAGCATTCGCATATCTGCTTGGTTAAGCTGGAACTTGAGACCGGCCTTGCTCTCTGAAAATATTTAGTGCTTGGGAAACACCAGGTGTAGTGATGTCGAGGGAAAATGAGGGGTTACTGGTGCCCCAGTTGCCCTCTACCATTTCATCCTGCCTGCATTCCCACCTGTTTCCTATCTGCAATGCTCAGTTTCCCTTGCCTGATCATCAAGCAGCATGTTCCTGCCTCACTTTCCTCTCTTTCCCAAACAGTTTGGGTTTCCAAGTGTGTCTAAACTATGCACGCAGCATCAGATACCACCTTTTGATGCAGACAAATAAAAGCAAGATCCTTTCCTTTTTTGTTAGTTGCTGTAATTTAGGAGATTCTTCAGATTTCAGGGGAGCCCTGTGCGGGACATGGATGGCAGGTCACTGGGGGAGTCAGCCTTTAACCACAAGTGGCAGTGCTGACCTGTCTTGGGATCACAGGAACAGGCACAGCTACATCAAGTCTTACACTGAGAGAATGCATTTTCATTCTTTTTAGTCCTTAGAGCAATCACCAATCACTAATTCACAGCAAAGACTAATAACTTATCCTCTCTGAGCACACCGGGCTGTGATTGTTTCATCTGAAGGTTTCTTGCACATCCCCCCTGAAGCCTCTGACTTTCTCGCTGGCAGGGTACCCAGGGAGGTGCCAGGGTGAGCCAGAGCTGTCCCCCCCATCTCAGCAGTGGGTGTCTCCTGGGTTTTGTTTTGTTTCTTTCCGTTGACTGCAAGAGCATTTAGAGAATGCGTGCATGAGTGCTGCTTGGCTGTTAAGTCTTTAATGATGTTCTAGGGTATCATTGTCACCTCCTATCTGCTGAAGTCACCACAAAGCAATTTGACCTCTCCCTTTGCACCAGTGACAGGCCACTATCAGGTCTGGCTTTCCCAAACAAGATCATTTGCAGACAGTGAATTCTGCCATGATTTATTTGTAGTGGGGAGAATAGCCAAGAGGAAGATAGAGGGACCTGTCTTTAACTGTCTGCTCCCTGCGTCCAATTTGTCAGGAAACATCCCTTGGCAGACAAAAAAAAAAAGCAAGACCTGGATTTCTCTAGCACTAGCTCAGCACAACCAGAACAGTTCATCTGTGCGGCTTGACAGCAGGGCTCCTAGGAGCAACAAAATAGCAGCAACGACAACAACAACAACCAAAAAAGCAAAAGCTCATTTGGCTCAAGTCGGTTAAGTTGTCAGTGTGTTTGGAGCGAAAAGGTCTCCCGTCTATTCCTGCTGTTGCTTTGAAGTTCCCAAATCAACATGACAAGCTGCATAATGACACAGATGGCAGTCATAAATAACCACCGGCTGGTAACAGCCACTTCCCTTCTTCCTTGGCTTCTGTTTCATAGTGCTCTACAGATTAGTTTTAGACCACGGTACGTATAAAAAGCTGCAAAGCTCTACTTATTCTCCCTAAAGTGTTATTTCACAGCAATTCTTTGGAACCAGATCCCTCAGGATTGTCCCCATTTGAGGTGTGTTTGAATCGTTGGCAGGGTTTTCCTACTTGGTGTTTTGGCTTATTGAGCCTGATGCCTGCAGCTGACTCCCGATGATGCTTTAGGGCAAAGATTGCCCAAAATGCAACCCATAGGAAACCTGCGTTTAGCAAAGCCATCGCGTATGGTCTGCAGAGGGACTTGATAGGTGTGGCCATCCTCGAGGGAAACACCACTGCATCCGCTGGAGTCCCTTCGTGAATGTAACCACATGCGGGCTAAGGATTCTGCCTTTTTCAGCCTATCTAATAAAAAGCACGGCATTATCGGGCAGAGCTAGGTTTAGCCAGAAGCAGGAAAAGAGCATCATTCGGGAAGCTGAAAAAGCAATAAGATCAAGCATTAAACAAAGAGCTGCACTTTTTGTTAGGATGCAAAATTAAAAGTTTATTTATTCCTTTTGTGTCTAGTACCATGAATTCAGGTGCCCAAACCACCTTACTTATTTGCTTCCTCTCACCACCCGAGTATAATCTTTAAGGAACAGGTAGTCCTGAGTGAACGGCCGATAACCCAGTTAAGAGGCTGTGGGCTGGTGGCTCACGTAGTTTTTAACAGTTGATGCTTACGCTGAATTGCAGACGTCCGTGCCTAACTGTATTGATCTGACGTCAGGCCAACACAATTACAAGATTATCCCATTGCGGCAGGGGAAGGAGGGGGCGTTTTTCACCCTGTGGTGTGCAAACAATGGTAACACAAGTTCTCTGTAGATGAAGGACTCTGCGTGGCAAGGTAAATGGGTTGTTGTTATGCAAGCCTCCAGGAGGTACCGACCAGCTCTGTCGTGGTAAATCCAGGCCAGCTGGAAACCCTTACTGTGTTCTGTGTCCGTGGAACCAGCAGACATTATACCAGGGAACGCCCTGAAGTGCCTGGTAGAAAACGTGAGAGAAGTCTGTGCTGAGAATCCAAATTATAGAGAGTCTGAATGACTCCTGTCTTGGAGGACAGAGAGTTCGTAGCAAAAAAGGAAGATGATTGTTGTAACTGGGACCCACGTGAGATATGACCAGCCTTAAGGGGAAGCATCTGGAGGGATGCACCATCATGGGTTATCAAGACTGGTTAGTAATTTCCTGCCAGGAGGTAGCAGGTAACTTCCCAGTCAGATTTTTTTTTTTTTTTCTGTGAAAAATACAGATTTGACAAATGCCATGCACGTACCAGAAATGTGTCTGCTTCAACATTCCGTATTTCATAAAACCCAAACTGGAGCCCTTGTTAAACCTTTTCAAAACAGAAAATTATAATGTTATGTTTTTAAATACTGACGATTCAGTTTTCATACGGCGCAATTTTTGGAAAATCAGCGTTGAAACAGATGGTACGATTTTGCAAAATACAACCTATCAACCCCCAAAAGAATGTAAAAATATCGTTCCATTACAAAGTTTCTATTGTGGAATTTCCATCGAGTAGAAAATCTTGTACCAGGTCACTTCACCTGATGCCAGGGACATGGCCTCTGTTCATGGATCTCGCACGTCCCAAAGCACGGCAGGTATCTGTCGCAGCAGTAGACATCAGTAATCAGTGATGACAATATGCTCTCCACCTGCCCTGCTCCTGGGCTTTGTGGGGCCCATGTCCCACACACATTAATGTGCAGATTTCACTCCCCACCGCAGATGCTGCTCATCCATTTCTGCAGAACAGCAGCTCCTTGCAGCAAGCAGCCACCGTGTGGGTTTCACAGCTTCCACTGCTAATGTCTATTTATGGCACTAAAAACCTCCATCACCTTCAAACCAGTTGGAGATGCTGTGCAGAGAGTGTGGTGGGGCTTTCATCCTTTGCTTCAAATAACAAGGAATAAATATTTACCCAAAGTGCAGGACTGGAATCCCTGGAGAATGTCCAACAAGTCCCAGAGAAGTAAACGATACACAAAAACCACAGAAGCTTTTCCCTGAATTCTCTTGAGAAAATTAATCTTAACATCTTTAGAGAAAATGCAGCTGGGGGTAGATTTCCAGAGCAGCTCCAGGGATCTGACCTTCAGCTCTGGCTGACGTAAACAGGAGTGGGGCAGGCAGGGGCTGTGTGCTGCGGGATTGAGGAGGTCAGAAGAGGTCAGCTTTCTGATGCAAACCCGTGCTAAAGGTTGGCGCAGGAAGCAGCACAAGCAGAAACCAACACTTCTCAATACAGTTACGGAGCTACCGAAGAACATACCGGTTTCCTCAAGGTTCAAGAGACAAGAGTATACCATCTGCTGTTATGTCTTGGAAGTTGGCCTAGGATTGGCAGGCTGAGGTCTCGAGGGCTTGACTTGAATAGCATCAGCCTCGCTGGTCCTTCCTGCAGCCCACACCACCTTCTGGAGCCCACCATCATGCTGTGGGCATTTCAAATTCCCAGAGCACATCTTAGCACCACATACCACCAAAGCGAGAGTTCAGTCCTCACGCAGAATTAGGGAGGGGTATGGCTTAATACAGGACTTGATGCAGTTATCTTCATACTTCTGAAGTGACGGAAAGCCTTTCCCGTGGCACAACATGGGAAAATAGTATTAACATTGGAAAACATGGGGATTATGTGAGAATGGTTCAACAGAAATGCACTTGGAGTGAAGAAACACAGGGAATGACTCCAGGGATGTTTGGGGAATGGTTGTTTAGTCTAGTGAAATGAAGGCACAAAGTGATGGAGTTGTGGTCTCTATAAATACAGCGGGGTAGTAAACACCAGTGAAGGAGAAACATTCAAGCCAGAAAACAATGCTGGTGCAAGAATCAATGTATCAAAGACGTCCATGAATAAATATGGGAAAATTAGGAACGGGTTACTACCTGTCGGGACAGATGACTTGGAAGCATGCCATGGTTGAAGCAGGAACTCTTGTCACCTTTGAGGCTGGCCTGGCCAGCATGCTTTGGCAGGGATTAGGTAACATGGTGCTTGTGATGGTAACAGGATGAATGTGGTGACAAAGTTGTGTATGCTTCTGTCAAAGTTGGTGACCGCTGTCAAAGCAGATGCTTTCGCTGACACCCAGAAGAATTAGTGTACACATCCCATCTGGCAGTGTAGGCTCTTTACTCCTAAATCTCTCTGGCACTTTGCAAGAGCTTCTGTCTCTTCTTCGGTTTGTCAGGGTGACTTGAGGAGAGAAGGAACTATTAGAAGCTGTTAATGTGTTGAGAGTCACAGACCAAAGCTGGTCATTGGCGCACGTGTACTTCCTTATGGCTACTCACTGAAGTTAACAAGTCTAAACATTAATATAGGGCTGTGACAGGCAAGCTGTTGCCACTCTAAACATTGAAAACGGAGCTGCTCTTGTCGCCTGCAGTTTTTGCTGTTATGGCAGAGCTGGTAGAAGGGAGCACATGCCCGTACCTCAGCCACCCATGTTAACCCTCTTAATGTAAACCCCGGAGAAAAAGGAGTTAGCGATAAATGTACTGCATTGTGGTCTGCCATGCGAGGGGCACAGGCACATCTTCCTTTCCGCCAGCTCTGCTGTTGAGAAGGAACAGACAGACTGTAGGGAATACCTTAAACCACTCCAACAGGAGTCTCCACCAAAGACCGTCTGTACATATTTAAGCTCATCAAGGCTCGTGGCGATAATTTTTCTACCAGTGGCAAATCTAGACAGGATTAGGATTTTTTTTTCCCCTTAAAGAAATCAGTTTAATTCAAATGAGAATTAATTCAGGGATGTCCCATGGCCTGTGCTAGGTAGATGTCTCAAGGTCTTACTGGTCTTTTTTCTGGCCTTACAGTGTATGTTGGGACAGCTGATATATATATCCATTTTAAAAGAGCTAAGTGAGAAAATCTGGTATAATGATGACTAACAGATGGTCCTTACATGTCATGTCTGAGTTTGCCTTGTGGTATTTCACGAGACTGTCTGAGTGGTCCACTAAGAATAAAATTGTCTCTGGGAACTCCAGACCTGTCCCAGGAGAAACCCAACAAAATTATGTCTTCCAACCCAAGCAGAGGATGGATAGTGCTAATCTCAGCTGAAGGAAGAAGGGCCAAATTGCCAGACTTCATCAGCTACATTCAGCTGCAGTCTTCAGGGACTTCATGTACATCCACCCCCATGACATGAGATTTAACTGGTAGGTCCTACCACGGACTCTTGTTGGCCTGGCTGTGAAAGTCATACCAGTGATGCCCCACATCCAGCCAGGCTCTGTCAGGCTGGGAAATGCGAGGCAGATGGGGCCTTTGAGATAGACCACCAGCGGTCCACATTAATCCTCCCCTGTGTCAGTGATGCACGGAGCGAAATTTGGCACTGCATCCCCTTGCTGATGGTAGAGTCAAAGGCAGCGCACAGCCGCATCGCTCTCCTGAGCCCCGACTCACAACAGTCATGCCAGCACAGAGCTCGCTAAATCTCCAACCGGCCCTTGAGTTATGCATGGAAAAGAGGATACAGTGTGAAATGAGAGAAATGCTAATCACTATGTCTAATTACTAAGAGAAGTAATGACTTTAAAGCCCACCAGTGTCTTGGCCGTACAGGCTCAGTCATGCACAGAAAGAAGGTGTCTGTACTGAAAGGATAATATTGCAAAACAGGAAAGAGAATTGTCTACCATCACCAACAGCACAGGGCTGTCAAAGAGACTTTTGAAACCATTAATAATAAAATAGATTAACAAAAAACAGAGCTAGCTCTGGAATCAGTTCAGACTTGTAAAACAGATTATTTTACAATATTTGGACCACAAAGCACAACTCTGAAAATCTGCTTCCCAGCCCTTCCCAATAGCGTTAAATCCCTGAAGTGTGCTGCTGCAGCATTGAGCACCCCCTCGGCAGCAGGATACGGCCAATCCCGTCTGTTGCACGCATACAGGACAATGAAAAATGTCTTAGAATCTCCCCTCAGCTGTACATAGCATCGATTAATTCAGTACCTCAGGTATGATTTCAGTGCAGTTCCTTATTACCTATCTGTGGCTGTGTCCTTAAATGATTCCTTTAGAGATTTCCTTTTTATGCGAGCCAAGCTTACTATTGCCTCTCCTGCCTTGGTGGTATTTCATCTGCTTTTCTTTTTATATCCCCCCTCTGCCCTTTCATGTGAGCTTTCCGTGCTGAAATCTGCATCAGCGAAAGGCAGATCTGTGGATTTAAACATGGATGCAGGAGAATGCCAGCTCAGCAATTCTGAGCAGCACCCAACCATCTGGCAACTGCAGGGAAAAAAAAAAAGTCTGCCTTTCCCAATTAAAATCAACGTATCTAGGTCTGAAGGCAGCCCCAGGACAGCAGGCTCCACTCACGGGTTAGTGTTTTCACCGGAGAAAAGATGATACACCCTTCTGCCCTTGGCGAACACAAGTGCTGCACCCCCAGGCCAAGTTTCACAGGAGAGGGCCACAAAGTCCTACCCCAAATCAGCTCCTCCTCTTGTTGCTCCAGGCGCTGTACCTGCACACACGAAAACATGTAAAGATTATTGTTCTTGAGACAAAAGGAGAGAGTAAAGTAGTCTTATCTAACCCAGAGGAGGATTGGGAGTATGTTTCATCCAGACTCAGACATTCAGTTCATCCCCTGGGCCGCGGATTTGGCATCCCCCATTGCTCCCATCGGATTCGGCAGGTAGATATGCTACAGTGGTACCCCCCAGGCAGCCCCAGCCGTGCAGGAAGGTCAGGTGGAAACTCAGCAGACATTTTTAATTTACTGCTCAGCAGTTCCCTAAAGACTGCTAATCCCGCTGCTGTCTCTGCTCTTGTTTCACAGGATAACGTGCTGAGGGTGGTGGATGAGAAGAGGAGAGGAGCACAAGTTTGTCCTCACTCTTTGACCTTCTATGAAATCAGCTTTCAGCACCTGCCCTGTGCCCTTCAGCACCCATTCACAACATGTGGGGTCCCTCATTACCACTCCCCGCTCACGGTTTCGGCATCACCCTTTCCTATCCGTATGCTAAAGGACAGGGAAGGCTACACACACTCCCAACCGACAAAGAAAACACTGTCACTTTTCTTTTGTATTTGTTTTGCCTATATTGCAGCTGTGTGGCAAGCCAATGAAACATCTACTGGATGCACTTTATTTTATTTAATAGCTAATTCTGTTTAAGATTTAGGTTTCTGGGCCCCCCACCCATTTCCTCCCCCAGAGGCTGGCAGGGAACTGCACGTGCCAGGAGGACGGCAGGGGCTGCACAAGGTCTCCCTCACCGTTGGGCAGGGAGCAGGCAACTGACAGAGCATTAGGAGACAGGGTGAGAGGCGTTACGTTGTAGTTCAGTAGGCGGATGAAAAAGTAGCGTTCAGAGCAGCTCTTGTACTAGAGATTTGTATGTGGTTGAAGTGTTGGCAGAGATGTACATTGCATGGGTTGCAGGGCACAAAGGGGATGGAGCATTCTTGAGTTACGCTGTGGGGCACAAATGCTTTTGACAAGCACGCATCAGCCACGGCATCTCGTCCTTTAAAAGCTTGCTTTCCTCCTCCTGTTAGACATAGTAGGGCACAAGCTGCAGAGGCTGAATCAGCACATCAGGAGACTGCTTTTTTCTAAGGAAGGTGGCTGCTAGGTTGAGCAGGTACGCATGCAGCTCAGCAAAACACCATGCCCGCTTCATAAGACCAGGAAGGCTACAGTAACTGGAGATACTTGCAGCTCTATGTGCCACGCAGGGCAAGGAGGAGGACAGCGCAAATGCAATAACCTTCCTTCTCCACCACACTGCACAAAGGAGTTGGCAGCAGAACCCAGGCCAAATCGGAGCTGAAGGTCTAAGGCTTCCTATCAAATGCTTGCACCTTCCCGGTTGTGCCTTTCATAGCCTTGTGCTTGAGTAAGAGGGCAGCAGTTCCCCTGGAAGCTGCCATGCAGACATTTTGACCTGGCCTTAAAAGACACCTTTCAAATCGAGGGTCTGGATGAGCATTTACAAGCATAAACGAGCAAGATTTCCAAGCAGCTAAGAGATTCACAGCAAACTAGGATCTAGCTGAAATATGGCTACCAATTAAGGAGAAGGCAGAAAGCAGGCACAAGGCACAAATCACAACATAATTTCTGACTTCTGAATGACAGAGCAGAGAGGGTATCACCCTCATTTTGAAGTGCTGCTCTAAAACTCGATGCAGGAGTAAATGTACGTGCAGACACATATGCGTGGAGCTTTATTGGATTTCACTGCAGGATGTATTCGCTAACCGAAACGGCAGACTGCCTTGGTGTAAGGTTGGCATGTGTGGACTGAAATGCTGTACGCTGTTTTAATAAACTAGTATTTGCACAGATAAACATTTTGTTTTTCCACGTAAATTAGATCCACACTACCTATCTCATGAAGGACGAGCCTGGGAATTTCCTCTACGTGCCAAATTCAGGAGAGTTTACTGGCTTCAGACCAGGCATTAGCCAGAAACAGAATGTGCAGCTTTTATGTTTTATTAGTAGAAACATCTTCACCCCACCAAAGCCCAGACTGGGTTTATTTGGACTTATCCAACAGATAAAAGAACAGATAGATAAAAGCCAGATTGTAAAACTGCTCCAAGTCCTGGAGATTCTCCATCACTGTTAAAGGCTGATTTTCCTTATCTGACTGGCTCAAAAACTTGCTTACAATTGTTTAATTTTTTAATTCATTATTTTTTTACATCAGGTCACTGACCTCAATCTTGGTCCAGTCGGACCGAGTCATTGCCAGCATATAGCAGGAACTGACTTGCTTCATGGTCCACGCAAAATACAGCCTCGGATCAAGAGCCTGCTGCACCCCAGCAGCGGTCAGGCACACAGCCAGGCAGACAGAAACTCTTACGTTGCCCCTGGTCCAGCACTTAGCTGTAGAGATAAAAAACTCAACTGCAATTGTTGCTCTATCTTATCGCCCTAGACTCCTTTTTGAAAGGAAAACTGACACTTCCNTGCAAATCCAAGTAACTTTGCATTTAACAATGCCTAGGAAGGACTGAGTCTGTAGCAAGCTCCAGGGATGGGACTGTACAGATAGTGCCTGTTGTATTTTTTTCCTGCTCATTAACACTTTGCTCGAATGCATTTTGGTTGGTGCCTGGATTGCAATTTTTCAGAAAACTATGGCTAGCTGTTTCTTCTTTACAGTGAGAGAAAAGATGGAAAAGTTGAAAAATCTGATGTAGAGGGATTATTTATATGAAATAAAAGTTGTAATGGGGAAAAAGCTCCAGTTTCATAGTGTTTCTCAGTCTCACATGTAGAGCTTTCTGAATTGAATCAGTAATCTCTGCTTTTCAGAGCAACAGCTCCAATTCAGATTGCTTACCCCTTAGGAAAGCGCTTAACTCTTGGGCTAGCTCAGCTAACTCACCCGAAACACTCACTGCAGCGACGACAGCCTGCATCGGAACACAAGGCTTACTTTTTCAGAGAGGCATCAAAGCCTCCTCATTGCCACAGCACTTTTCTTGCAAGCACATGCGACGGCAGCTTGCAGAGTGCAAATTCATCTGCCTGTAGAGGTACCTGTTTCCTCCCAGCAGTGGTTGGTAGCTCAGGGATTTTGTGAAAGCTATTCTAGCTCATCCAGACCACAGGAAAGCAGCGGTGACTCTCAGGCAGAAAACCTCTTTTTCTTCAAACCAAAGGAACAGCTTGCCACTAGACACTCCTCTAGTTGCCAAAATTTACCATCAGTTTCAACACAGCAACTCTGTAGCTAAAACTGGTATCAAAATTTACTTCAGACTAGTGAATCAACTCTTGTATAGAGAGATCAATTTAAAAAACCACAAGCAAAGGACAAAAATACATCTGGATAAAGCTGGAGATACTTCAGTTTCCAAAGCTTTTCTAAGCCAATTCCTGCAGGAGGCAACATAAAATCTTGACAGCAGTTCTGGCTCTCCGTTCCTATCTCAACAAGTCTAATACCTACAGCAGAAGCATACCGCACAGATTACTAACAAGTGAAGCCCTGTACAGAGCCTAGAAGTAGAAGTAACAGGAACATTCACTGATTTTCCACACCAGTTCCCCTCCAGATAAATTGGTTGCAAATGGCATAGGAGCCTGAAGCTAAACTGGCATGTAGTCAGAATTTTTTTTTTATTTGAAGTGCACAACACAGTAGTTAGTGCTTTTTAAGTTACGTGGAAAGCTTTTTAAATCAATTAGAGTCACAGAGCAGGAGCAGGGAACAGCACTGCTGTGAAGTTCAAAACACTGCCTGCTGCCTTCCCTTGGAGAGGTTGTACAACAGCGTGACCAGTTCACAGGCTCACAGACTCCGCAGCTACTGGCAGGCTAAGCGAATGCACTGGGAAGTCCGCAGCCGTTTCCTCATCACACCAGCTTACTGCAGCAACACAACAGCTGACCAGAGATGAGGCTCGTCCAAAACTGCCTCCAAACACAGGCAGAATAGCCAGAAATCAAGCTTCACCTCTGTAGCTTTATGCTCCAGCTCAGGTACGACCGTTTCTTACATCGTTCCTCTCTGCACACACTTCAGCACCTCCAGGACTCGGAACCAGCCATCGGCAACACACACACCCGTGCCCACCCCTTTCCAGAGCAGCCCACTGACATTAGTTTTGACTTCTCTGAAGCAGATCCCCAATGCCCAGAAGCAGCCACTGATTTTGTTCCCAACACTACACCACAAGACTGCTTTTCAGCTACACTCACGAATTAAGTCAAGATCTGGAGGAAAAATAACACCACCTTCCTTGTCAAAAATACAGCCCAGCCCCAGGCATCTGGGATTAAGATGATATGCATTACATCAGCTGAGACCACAAGAGAACACACATGGGGAAAAGGTAGCTTTTAGAAGATGAAAACGTGAGCCAGCTGCTGGGGCGCATTACATGCTCCAGTAACTTTTTTCCCAGCGATTTCCCTTCTGGTCTCTCTGCACGTGAGTTACATCGATGCACTCTCCTTGAACAAATTGAGCTCAATGGGACAAGACCAGCGCGTGCACGCAGAGGGCAAGCATTATATGCCAATAAATAGGTGTAAGCCCAAAGGCATCTACATGCAAGGAAGGAACCAAGAAGGTTCGAGAAAACATCCTCTGATCTAGATACACCTTTGACTGGACATAATTAATAATTCTTCACTTATTACTCCTCGTTTTAGGGAGTGCTTCCATTTGACAGAGCTTGCAGTTCAAATCCTTCTGTAAGGATCTAAGCAGAGGCAGCGTTTACACAGTGCTGGAGGGTCACCACTGTCACGTGAGAGTCGGACAAGGCACCCTAAGCAGAGATTTTCTCACAAGAAGTCTGATTCCTCCCTCATGAGGCTCTTCTCAGTCAGAAAGGAAAAGCAGAACAGGACCTGATCTTCTCTCCATCCTCTTAAGCCATCACTGTGATTAGGAACTGGAAGTCAAAGTTACCATGGTATTTGCCTTCCCTTGACACTTGACAACAATGCATTCTGTCACCGCGTTTCAGAACTAAGTGGCACCTGAAACACAAACGTACAGCGACTTCTGTTCTCTGGGCCATGAATTTTTAAAGGCTCTTAGAGGACAAAAATCTGGAACTCAGGCCCTAAATGATACAGCGACTCAAGCTTGGAGGAAAGTTGGCATTGCAGAATTATTAGCATGTTTAATCAATAAAAAACTGAAGTGAAAAAATAAAAGCACAGATGCCACTATTCCAACCATATTCTTACAGCCATCATGCTTTTCCAGGAGCATCCCACAGTTCGAAGTTTTGAGACTCTTGTGAACTTCCTTATATCACTAAAGCAAAGGGCCCAAGACCCAACACACTGCTCGTGTTTGATTCATCTTCTTCGTCCAAACTGACTTTCAGACGACTCCCAACAACACAGATCTGCACACACTGGAAACAGGACACAGTTCTGTTTGCAAGCAACATGTAGGACAGCATTTGTGTAAAGGAAATAACCCTTACCAGCAATTCCAAGGAAACAGCATTACAAATCATGAGGTTACAGCGATTTCTAGAAAGCAACACAAAAGCCTGTGCCTTATCTTGCCTGATACAATTACAGTAAGTGAACCGATATTTTTTTTTTTTTTTGAGGAGCAATGAAGGGAAAGACTGAATTGGAGCTGAAATAATACAACAGATAACAAGACAGTCTGCCTTTTAAACCTCAGGTTTACCCGAGACTGGCGACCACACCATTTTAGGGCACTAAAAAATTATGTTCAGATGCAGATGACTGTCTCAGTACAAAGATGGCAACATAATGCAAAAATTTGCAGTCCAAGATGACAATCCAGCTGTTATCTGCTGCAGCCAACCTACTTCCCAAGAAATCCCTAGTACCCCAAATTTTAAAAAGTTAGCTTATACCTTGAAGCCAGTCCAGATGAACCATTTTCGTTACTAGAATTATTTGCAAAGTGCACTTAGTCACTGATGTCTTGGACAGTCTGCCATGAAGAGAGTAATGAGCAGAGACTGGCTCATCGCAGGCTGGGAACAGTTGTCTCTCAAGGGGAACATATTTTCCTCTGGAGGACGACGATTCCTCACTAGGGAGAGAACGTAGAAGAGATTTTAGCTGAAGAATCTAGGTCCAAAAGGGCTTTGGAAAAGAAGGCTGCTCAAATCACAAAAGCTTCCTGGCCGTTTGGCCAGCAGTTCGTGATCCTTCTGCATCTTTACAAGCCAAAGTTTCCCTGCCCTTGCATGCTTAGTACAACAGTAGAGAAGTAGCAGGATGCTCCAAAGCCAGTTCTAACAGGTACAGAAACAGAAGTGTTTCCCTTAAATCTCAGTTTGTCAGCAGAGGAGAAGATGCAAAAACACAGCCTGGGAACTCATCAAGCCGGCGCTTTCATACAGGAATGAAGACAGCCACAACCACCTTAGTACTGGCTCATCAACTATTTTTAGCACCAGAAAGGGAGGCAACCAGCAATGGGTCTGTTCCCTTTGACAAAGCGGATCTGAACACTGTCGCTGTCCCAAAGACCCTTTGCCACCAAAACCACAAACCAGTTGAAGAGCTTTAAGTTGTCCCTGCTCCTAAAACAAGGCGTCTCTCCGCAGTTAGAGGACAGGTTGGAAGAGGGCCACGCAGCCCATCCAATTCAATTCACTTCCTCTTCTACGCAGCCATGCTCTATTAGTCTTCTGAGAGCAATTAAAGTGACAAACGCCAGGAGCCTGCGTATGCCCAGCACATATTGGATGCACTGTTCAAAGCCACTGTAGATTCACCAGTTCGGAGCTGCAGGCCAGGACCAGAGAAATCCCAGCATCTGTGTAATTCCACCCAGCTTTTCTTTATCTTCAGGGGTTTTAAAAGTTAAACACACTCTCCCTCCCAGGCATGCTTCCCAACTGGTTCTGCATTTAGTACCAGAGCCAAGAAACAGACTAAACTCAACTGGCACCAAGCAGTGAGCCTAGTTTGTT
Source organism: Balaeniceps rex (assembly GCA_013401315.1). Classification (NCBI taxonomy): domain Eukaryota; kingdom Metazoa; phylum Chordata; class Aves; order Pelecaniformes; family Balaenicipitidae; genus Balaeniceps; species Balaeniceps rex. The sequence continues at coordinate 138,252 of VYZW01012867.1, forward strand.
TCTCTTTTACTCATTCCTCAGAGAGCTGCAGAAAGCCTCTCCCCCTACAACCAGAGGTGTATACCAAGGAGAGCAAACAGCATCATTACCAAACAGGACCCAGAGCTCCGTCACGCGTGCAGCAGCCTTACGGACAGGTATCAACACCCTGCAGGCAGAACTGCCAAAACAAAATCACCCACTGCTACAGAACGGATGCGCATGGGCCAAAGCTGCAATCCGGCACTGCTGCCGGGATCTGCTGCCCTCAGTCCTGCCACTACAGTGCATGAATAGGAAGAGTTTAGAAGCAGCTCGGGAGGTAACAGGGTGGCAGGGCAGCCGCCTGCTACGACGGCAGCTTTGGCCTTTCAGCTCCTTCACCAGCTCTTCCACCTGCCCTGCAGAAAGGTGGCAGTGATCGCGTGCACGCTTTTGGCTAAAACAACTCAGGTGATCTTTTTTTCCTTCCCACCAGCTATCCGCCTTTTTTAGTGCATAAACGACATATAGACTTTCCTGCATGGTCTCCAGAGAATAGAAAAGGAGGGTGGAAGATCCCACCCAAACCACTCCCTCCTTTCACCTAATTTCTTCCTGGAAGCCCTCCACTCCTGGTTTCTACCTTTACCAGATGCTGGGAAGGAAATGCCCAGCTGACACAGGCTTGACGCAACACCACCAGTCCAAAGCATACCGATTTAGGTATGTGACAGCTATTTCCCTCCCCGAACTTTAAAAAAGTCAAGTGCCGTATTTTACAATACCTTCGTGATTTGCACAACTGAAATACGCACACCACATCAGAGCACATTTTTATCCCTCAGCAGAGGAAATCTGAACTCCAGGGATCATTTCACAGCGACACGGAATAGCCCGGCAGCCTCACGGTTAAGGCAGTCAACTGAAACCATCAATCTGAAAAGCAGCTGCTCAGAATGACACAGATCTTACAGTTCTCTAGTTGACAGCCCGCATCCTACAGTCATTAAAGGCCGCGTTTTTGCACTGCTCATCAATGAACAGGGCCACGCAGAACACTGCTGAAGGCTACAGGGCAGGAAAACACCAAGCTGGTTGGAAAGCCTGCCCAGGGCGCCGCAGGAGCTGGCTGGCACAGCCCTACCTCCCGACGGCAGCAGCTCCAGGGTGCCACCGAGGTGCTGCCACGGTCCGCAAGCTCAGCCATCCCATGCAGGCAAGAGCACAGGCGTACAAGCCACGAAGCGCCTCGCAGCACGCCGCACCACGCACCGCCGCAGCAGCTGCCCACCGGCGCCCACCACGAGAGCCCCACCTGCTTCTGTCAGGAAAGATCAAACCTTTTTTCGTCACCAGCGCTTAGCTGCCATGATTAGCGGGCGTTAGGCACGTATGGAGGTTTCTCCAGCCTCACCTAAGGAGACCAATGACAAATGAATCAACACCACCATATGTCACAGTTGCCCACTGCAGTGGGCAAACCATTTTTGCTACCCAGAGAGCTCTTGCAGTTCGACATTCTGCCCAAATCCTCCTCCCACCGCCAAAGAGAACATACTGTATTACAGAGACTTTCATATTGGGAAAATATTTTAATATAGTAAACAAGTCAATTTACCCTTCACATGTTTTTAAATAAGTTTATGCTCGTTGTTAAACAAAACTGTTTTTACTTAAACAATGGATTACAGCCTCTAAAATTCATATTGTTCCCAGCTGATCCTGTAAATAGTGAGGAATTTTGGACACCAATATCCTTTTATAGGTAACAGACTGGCATAAATAGCGCAGGAATTCAAGGCAGGTTCAAAGGGAGAAGCTAGCCCTGGTGAGGAAAAAAAAACCGAAGCCACAAAACTCCCTTTTGAGGAAAAACGGGGG